>JACCGJ010001690.1:0-56930 GCA_013407085.1 Atriophallophorus winterbourni
TACCAAGGGTGTAAGAGAACTCGAAAAGTCTTCCACCAGTCAATATCTTGCATTTTCTGGCATTGAAAGGTAGTTAATTTCAATATGACCAGTCTTGTAATGCATCAATGTCCAGCTGAAGATGTCTGCAATCCTCTGTTGAGCGTGCTTGTGTCCACAGCTTTATGACATTCGAAAATAAAAAGATTTTGCAGCGAAAACGTTTAGGTAATTCGTTGACATACACCATATGATCATGGGTGCGATAGTTCCGCGTATTTATTTGTGTAAATACTCAGTGCGAGTGTTGGTTTGGGTTATGAAATAATTCATAAATTATGATTAGGTCTCCTCATATTAGTCGTTAACTCCGCTAAGGACGGTCCCAAGCCCGTCTGAGAAAGGAGGAGGGTTGGGCTTAGGGCTAGCAACCCTATCCCGTAAAACCTACATTGCTACGGAAACGATGACAACAGATCCGTGGTTCGGTCATGTCTGCAGGATGGATCCCAGTTCGCATACGAAGGTAGCCATGCACTGGCATCCGCAAGGTAAACGAAAAAGGGGGAAGGCCCAAGGAAACTTGGCGCAGAACGTTGGAACGCGAACTACATGCACAAGGATTCACGGTGCAGACGGCAAAGGAAGCAGCGACAGACCGGAACCACTGGCGTGAAGTTGTCTTCGCCTCATGTGCCACCCGGCACGGAGAGGACTGAAATGAATGTATACAAAACCCAGGAAAATTTGCATCAGATTTTCAGTAGTGATAAGAGAAAGTGAGGGAGTAAAACATTGAACATATACTGCTATTCCACAGAATATTTTTTTATTCATAACATTTAGCTACCAAAAAATCAGAATAACTTCATAAATTATCGAGAAATATAGATAATCACTTGTATGCATTTAAATGACAAACAAAACATGTCCGGTTTCTTGCTGTTTGCACTCATGAAAATAGAGACAACACGATTTCCATTTCCATGTTTTTAAACAGCTGAGAAATAGTGACTAATGTATTGGCTTTCAAGCTACCGTTGAATAAGTTTGGGCGTAATAACATTTACTCCTCGCCAAATATGTTACCGAGAAAATTTATAAAAATGGCCAGGTGAAGTGTAGTTTTGATGAAAACTGTTAAGCGAGGGTGTTTAAATTTGTTACAACCTTAAACGAAAAAATTCATAATTTAAAAAACATCGGTTGGATGACTGTATGAAAAGCTACCGTAAATTGCTATTCACGAAAATGATTATAAAATACATTTGCACGATTGGTCAAACCGCGGGTTAAAACCAAGACCGTGTTAGTAATATGTATAATTTTGAAATCCGCCTTAGGTTGATATAAGCAGCACGTACGATCTCAAATAAGATCGTAAATCAAATTTAGGACTTCATTTGTGAGTCCCAATAATCAACTTTGTGGATATTTCGGAAAATGGTCTACTCATGAGTAGTGTACATTAAAAAAAGCATGCAACAAAATAGGTTAAATATTCATCATGGGTGAAATTAAAACATGTTGAAATTTACAGCGATTTATCACTTAATTTCAATGAATCAGTGAAAAGTCCCAACCACACATAATGTCATGCTCCACACACAAAATTAATCTAATATGGTAAATCCGTTTACTCGGGTTTGGTTCTTGTAACGAAGTTGTCGTAAAATGAATCTGCTTCCACGGGTGAATTCAAATGATACGTGGATTCGGTCGTCGTGTTTTGGAAATCTCGTGTCGACATTTTTACAATCACTCGCGTCTTTACTGGAACTGAAGTAAAAATGATGTTTATGCCTTAATCTATAAAATTCTAATATATGGAACACGGGTGTTCAATACTTTTCATGAAATTGAACATAACATCAATGCGCAGTTTGTTTACATTGATTCTTCATCACGATATACCGGCCGGTCAACTAAAAAAAGGGTAAAATATTCAAGTTAGGGAGAATAATGTGCATGGTTTGGCTAGACAAGCTCAATCTCCAACACAGCTTTATAACGGAGGCGGAAAATTACCAAATGTTGTTATATATGTACATGCACTGTCAAATTTATATGGGGTTCACTGGCAATTGATCGTCAACTGTTATGTAGCGTTAGCTACAGGTTTTCTGTGTTGTGGCTTTTGTAGCAACAAAACTAAATCTAGCTTTGCAAATAGAATAATTATCTCAATGAATGGACTCCACTTAGCGTTTTGGTTGTTTACCATCATTCGTTACGCAAGTAATGCTATGTTTATTGTGCTTTCAAACAATGGTTGGATATTATGAAAAAAATTTAGCTTTCCAAACACTGTTGGATGGTGTTTTTGAGGATAAAACAAAAATACATCATAACATGCTTAAAGGTCAATCATTTAAATACTTTTGATTAATAATTACGTTGTTTGAATTTGGCACTTGGTATTTTATAATCCAAAGATTTTAGATCGGCAAAGCAATTTTGGGAGATTAACTTTCGTTTCCGTCATTGGTTTCACCATTTTTTATAGAGGTACCATATCAATATCAGAGAGATTTCGCTTTATCCCCCTGGCAATTTGACTAAGAATGGGAAAAAAATTACTATGTTTGTGAAAACATAAAGCGACCGCATAATTGACTAGCACAAATCATTTCATAAAATTACAATTATTAGTGTCTTAGCAATAACAATCTTCAGCGCTTCGTTGAAAATTATAAACTTTTAAGTTTTTCATAACATGCAGCCTGCGGCAAATCAAATAATTGCGTACAGAACGTCAAGTTAGATTAAAATGTCTAATTTCGAGTTGTACACACTAAATTGCTCAACATCATTTAAGTACAAACTGGCTAAACGCATTCTCTGAATATAGATGTAGCATTTGTCTGGTTCCATTCTAGATTATTGACAGAATTTCCGTATTCAAACAACCAAGAAAATGTGCCTTTCAGAACGCAGTGCTGCTGCATGGACGAATACATTTCTCGAGTGGTGCTTCTCGTTAAAAGCTTCATTCGTATAAGCCAAGTGCAATGAATTAGATGGGGCATTAACTGTGCATTCTAAATTAGTTGGCTTGGTGTGCAGACGTGCAATTGCTAGGTCGTGTTTCGTTCTGCGGAAAACGCATTCATTGAGACATTAATAGTCGGCAACATTCATATTGTTATCTAGATTCAAAACATTTGCGACACTAATCAAACTGCTGTGAAATACCATAGAAGAAATGTATGAATTACTAATTATTCACAAATTCCAATATCCATCCAAGCGATTCAAGTAACCTGATCCATTGAATAAATTGACATCAAAATTATTCGCAAAAATTGAATCTGCATGCAAAGTGGAAACACTCTAAATGATGTCACTCAACATGTGTTGCCACAGCATTACGCGACGATAAATTGAATTTTTTTAAGTGAGCGTATGACTACGTGCGAAAAGAACGCCAGCAAGTTTCATAAAACATGTGGCGCCATATTATTCATTTTGTATGTAATAATTCGTTTACATGAAATTTTCCTCGATCACGCTGTATATGATTGGTATACTAGGTGATGAAATAGACTCAAGGCAATTGAAAATTCGTTGATATAGACTTATCAACATATTGTACTTAGGTAAATAACAAGTAGGTTTGTTTATCACTGATCAATTATGCAGATAATTTAAACCTATCCAGCAGCGTCTGACTCTGATGCGTTTTAAGATTCTCTGTCTAACCATATTTCTAGATGTTATTGTTCCACATCTTCTTGCGTCATTCACCTATCTAATCGCTTCTAACTAAAATCATCTCCGCTATTTTCTCATCCCTCCTCCATATCTCTCACGACCTCGAAAACCTGACACTATCTTAGCCGACGTGCTGTCTATAAGTGTGGGGGTACTTTGAGTAGATCCAAGCTTGTGAGTTTTTCTATGTATATATAAGTTTGTACGAAATCACATGCTTGGATCTACGCAATGGAACGCACGTGGGTTAAAGATAACGGCAAGTTGACCTTGACGAGACAGATATGAGAAAGATAATTGAAATGACGGTGAGACTTCTGCGTGTTTCAGCATGCAGATTAGTGCCGGTTGCCGCACAGCATAGAAGCACTGCACGATTCCGCCATTTCGTACATAAATTTGAGTGCGCATTTAATTTCTGCCTTCACAAAATGATGATAGGTATCTTACATGTTTGGTGCCTTTGCTAGGGTTCATGGGAAAATTTTCATTCATCGTCGTATTTTGAATGGCCAGGATCTGAACCACCTGCTTTTGGTAACCATCTACTCCACGTTAAGTGAAACGTGTCTACTGATGTAAGCCATTTTATTTTATCTCTCATATCTGTCTAGGCCTCGGAAACCTGACAGTATCTTAGCATAGGTGTAGTCTCTGACTGCAAGGCACTTGGTTTGGATCAGGCTTGTGCTTTCATTCTTTCATTTATTCAATTGAATGCAATCAGACTGTGACACTGTTTGTCTATCATCATCATCACCAATGACCACATCCAGATTATATCCCTCGTGCAAACATAAAATCGATATTTGATCATAGATTCACATCTGACTATATGTGCACTTCCTTGGCTGGATCCTGGCTTGTACTTCAATGTGACCAATTTATATAGAGATTGTTCATTGTTAAAGCAGTAACCAAAATACAAAACCACCTACAAACCTCTCGGTTTGATTAGGTGCGAATGCCTGTACAGCCAAGAAATCCTCACTTACACTGAGGTAAGCGTCGGCTCAATGTGCACTAGCGGCCTGCAGAAAACGTTACCACGGTGTTATCTTTGTTGAAAAATGTGTATCTTTTTGCTTAACAGTTTCTAGCTTCCCTCGGTGTTGTTGCGACGGTAGCTATTTCAGATTTTTTGTTTTAGAGTATAATCCTGACTATGGTTTCGTAGTTATTGCAGAATGACGCTATAGACGTTTTCCTGTCAATGCATCAATCGTGGGGCAACATTTCTATTTCGTTTCTCATATCTGTCTATGCCTTCGAAACCTGGCAGTATTTTAGCCTAGCCTTTGATAACCTTGGCCATTTGTAGCTTTGGCGCGATGTTTCACTCGATACTTAAGGCAGAGTGTACAACGCAGTGGTGCGTGCTGCATCACTTTATGGCTGGAAAACTTCCTCTATCCAAACGGAAGATATCCTTCGGCTTTTCTTTTTGGATACCCGTTACCAGCGTAGGATTGCTCGCATTAGGTGGCAGAATCGCGTTACAAATATAAATATATGCAAGCAGGTGTTAGGACCAGGTGGCCATTGGCTGAGAGAAATGATGATGCTCGTTCGCTTGCGATAATTAGGACATGTTTTAAGAATGCCTACTCAAAGTTTACCGTACCGGGCCTTATTCGCAGAGCCTGACAGAAGCTGAGAGAAACGATTAGGTAGCCGGTTTATGACGTGAAGCGTTGGGATGGAAAAAACTCACTGTAGCGCAATGCTCTGTTGGGCATATTAATTTGCCTGGGTGGGGTACAAAATCTTCACCTAATAGTTGGCTGTAAACATTACGCGGTAGGACGCAAACCGAAGTCATTGACACCAGTGTGTTTTATTATGTGTCATAATGTTTGTATGCGGTATTATTTTATATACAAAAACAAAACAAAAACAAAACAAAAAACAACAAAATCACATGCAGTGAAACTACGAAAACCAGCTGCTTTTTGCGCATTTGCTTTTGCATATTCCGCTTGCCCGCTTTCCCTTTTTCACGTGCGTGCTTATCGACTTTTCCTGCTCGAAACTTTGTCTGACTCCAGAATTTTGCTTCATGTTGATGATGATTATAGCCCATCTACAGACTCTGACTGTGCGGCGCTTTGGGTGGCTTGTGTTTTCATGCATACATACATACATATACTCTGATGGGAGGGCAATGATTTTTAATGTTCGTCTACAAAAGCGCCCCGCATGATGAGTAGGCCATGCGTACAGAGTGCAAAATGATCGTATTCAAAATGATCCATTCTGTGGTGATTAGAAACAAAAAGGTTGACTTCTCAGCATATCTCACTAGTCGTACAAAAAGACTTGACCATACGAGTTTGGTAAAAGCTCGCCTTTGCCTAATCGCTTAGAGGACATTGTGTAAAGGTGCGCAAGAGCCGACACTGTTCTGAGCTGCTGATTTTAGCTCAAGTCATTAGTGTGAAACTGACATAGATGGATCAACTACTGGCTATCGTAGTTAGCGTCGCGAGAGAGATTGTTTCTCCCGAATCGGGCTGCTAAGTGAATTGAAAAGCTGCGGTGCATAATAGCTGATATGCGCTTGTGATGTACATCCATGGTCGACATCAACCGGGATGTTTTTCTTATGCAAAATATTCTGGAATGTCAAATATTATGTGCTTGCCATGTACATTCGTGTTCTAGGTGAAATGAAATAGCTTGATCAACACATTGTTAGCATGATTGCTGCAGGTAGTTTGAAAAAAGTCAATTATTTCAAGATTTGTAACATAATTTTTCAAGTCTCATGTACGAACAGGTTGAGATGAAATAACATGACTAATATGGGGACATCGAAATCGAAATCTAATGCATCCTAGACATTTCAATTCAGGACTCACAATGTAAACAGAACGTGACCCTGTGCATTGAAGTCTGATTAATCAGCATCTACGTCACGACATACACACTGGATGCACATTTCTTTTTTTCCTCACTCAACATAAAACGTGTCCAATTAGCAAGTTTTGGAATCGATCCAACTTTAGCTCGCCCACAAAAAAACATGCGACGAAAAAGTGCTCCCCCTAATAAAAGTTGTGAATTAGTAATGAGAAGTTCTAGGTTTCATATTTTAACAAATATTTGTCTGAATGGTTTTTCTAGGAACAAAACTGGCCACCATACCTGCCATGATCTTCTTCTGTCCAAAATAGGCCTCTGGTCGCTTCTAGAGAATGACCAGTCTGTTAATGCTCTCTCGGGCCAGAAACTGAAGGTGCAGATACCGGGAAAAATCCGAGTTTCGTGACTGAAGTCTATTTCGCGTTTCTGTCCCCCTCGTTGCTTGACTCTGCACAATGTGGTTGCGCACTATCCTCCTGTTATAGGATTCAACTACTAGTGGTATTTCTTTTCAAATGTGCGTTTTTTCAGGCAGTCTGGCGCGAAATAATGAACAAAATAAATGTGCATCATAGAACTACACCTGAAAATTTACCCGGTCTGTCGATTTTTAAGGTACTGAAGTCGATCAATGAGTTCATCCCCGAGACACTATAAAAATCTTGGATTTAACATTATCAATAACTGATCAATGGTATGCGAGGACAATTCTGCTTGCTCTCACGCAACGACACAAACAATGACTAATTCATGTGACATCTTTTTTTAATAATAATTTGAACCGATCGAGCAGTTAAATTTCGGAAAAAAATTCTGAAAAACAATCGGTTAGAGCAGTTTTATATAACGTTTCACTTCTGGCACAAAAGCTTGATCAGATCACAACATAAAACGTCAAATATTTTTTCACCGATCATTTTTCAAATTTTGATCTTAATAATATTTGATTTCTCTTAGTTTACTTATCACAAAAACAGAACCGAAATTCTATTCAAACAAACAAAATTTAATGACTTTGTTGGGTGTGTGAAGAAAATGCATGCAAATGAGCTTTTTCGTTCATAGTCATGGCTGGAAACCCATTCTACATGAGTGTGTGTTCATGTGATTGAACAGGTTGTTCGTACCGAGAATATACAGCTGTGGCATATAAGCGCAAATTTTTTACCATTCGTGTACTATTTCAAACGCATGTGGATCCTTATCCTACTATCCCTTCCTGATAAGTGCAAACAGCACGAAACCTGTCGTCGGTGTGTTTGTTGTGTAATGCGTGAAAATAAGCTTCATGGCTTCAATATTTCACATGACCTGTGTACATTTTTTGTACACCACGGCGTTACGTCACCTTCATATTTGTGCTTGAAATCAATTATGGTTCAGACTTTGTTGCCATATTTGTTGTCATCTTTTGCAGGAATATACATATATCCGCGGTGGATATTTGAGTTGCGAACTTTCGGTTTAAAGTAGAACGTATTACGCACCGTGGCAACGTGAAAATTACCATAGAACGTGCTATTTCGTTCTCATCCTCGAACTTCTTAATCAAACATCGCTTAACATGGCACGCGTTTATGATATACAAGCAAATAAAGTAACCACAACAGTGACCTGAAACGTGTCCCACCCGGTTTTCACTTCGATCTGTCGTGACAATCTATTTTTAGCTAATCGATATCGACGTCAAAATCTTAACTCAGGGCTCTGTTGACGGATCTCGACGAATTGCATATCGTTGAACAGTCGTTGAACTTGTCCATCTCCTCGCGCTCCATAGGATGTCGATCGAACCGTCCTAGTAAGCAATCCTAAACTTCGAACTGGTAAGGGTTCGCGATGGCCGGTTAAGTCTAAAGATCCTGATCTCTTTTGGTGGGTAAGGGTAAATATCTTCATATCATGCTAAAGCTCATGCACAATAAAATGATAGATATGTAAAAAAGATTTTTAAAAATCGTGCGGTATGTACAAGAAGAAATGCAATTTCCATTTTCCCCCAATAATCTTATCTATGATCACCTCTCGATTGCGCCGTTTCCGGGAGTTTCAACTTTTAACACTTGCCTTTATTCCCAATTTCTCCAAAGCCCAATTTGAAAAAGCAAGGGATGCTTCCTTTTCCGTTTTCGAATCCGAACGATTATGATCGCATCCAGCCGTCGGAGAAGCTTACTCTTCGTGGATTGCATAAATTCGCGTGTGGTCGGGTTAGTTGAACAAACTTATAATAATGTCACAAAAAGGTTTGAGACCGACCGGGTAACCGTGACGTGGCGACAAATTTATTAGAAAACGTTTTGGTTGGTTTTTGGTTTTATCGCACTAAATATTCGTTAGAACTATGATCATAGTCGGAGCACAAAACATGATTTGTTCAGCTAAATGTCCCGTACGTAGTCTGTACACTGTCAAGTCATCCCCTCTGTGACCTGAAAAGTTAAGCTGACTGTTTTTTCTAATGTAAATTTAATACGTTCTGAGTAATCACAATCCGAGCATGTTCAGCACACCACGTTTCGCGTCTTGCCAATTGAACGTAGATCCCTACAAGTGACACTTTTTCTCTATCTCGCAGATCGCAGATGCGAATCAAATTTCACCTAGCAGCACCAACGCAGGTTATTCACAGTGCATCTCTGTGTGGGAATCATTTTTCAAATAAGAAATCCACTTAAAATGGAATAAAGCATAATTTTACGGTTGGGCTTCATGTCAACCCTTGTTTGTCAGAGAAATGTGTAATCGTTCTGCAATTTCGTCTAATTTGGTATCAGTTTTGTTCACATCATTACTGACTTTTATTATCCGAAGCCATAATATCAGACTTGAGTAACCGTGTGGTATGATAAACGCACTCGCCAGATTCAGGCAAAGTGACGCACATTCAAGGACTGCAACTGGGCGAAGATACTGCCAGGTTGCCCGGGCCTAGACTGATATGCAAATGGAACCAGAATTAACACTATTAACCGTTGCAACCCAGTACACATCGTTTTGTTTCCCGATATTTTTTCCACGAATTTCACAATGTACCAAAGTGATCACGAAGTGATTCTTGGTCACGAGCTCAGGTCGACTATAAACTATCGATATTTATAGGTTTGGAGAGGATACACACAACACAATCGGTTTAAGGCATCTTGGCGCTTGATCAGGAATCACCGTTCAAACAATGTGGTTATTTGTAAGAAACCAACTTAACAGTGACATTCAAGTCTACTTATTTTTCCACTTCACCAGTGTATCAAGGCTCACTAAACCTAACTCAATTTATCTAACTGATGTCCGCAAACAGGCAGAAACCGAAAGTGGAGTGTGAGTGCTGAGGGGTTGAGCAACACATCACTTTGTTTATCTACAAGCGCCCTGAGTGCTTGACCACAAATCACTATGTGGTTCTGCGTTTGAAAATTGTGGTTTGTTTTACGAAACCTTTGCAACAGTGACATTCAAGTCCACCTTTGTTTACCACTTTACAACTGTTTTAATGCTCACTGAACCTAACTTACTTTCTCTAACTGATGTCGGCAAACAGCCAGAAACTGGTTGTATAGTGTGAGTTCTTAGGTTGTGAGCGACGCGATACATGGGGTAGCAAGTGAAATACCTCTCTCTTTTATCATCCTTTGCTTAGAGAAATTTTATTGCAATAGATTTATCAATCAAAGTAAGTTGGATGGCCGTGAGCACTTTTCATGCATTATTAGATCTCGTGCCATCCATATATTTAACTAACCGTAATAAGACCTACTGGTTCTTGATCTCACCAACCGGCCTCTGACAGACTGTACAGCCAAAAAGGCTTTTGTTAAGCGTTTGGAACTCTTGTCCATAGCATATCCCAACTCTAGCGGATAGACGAGCGCCAGTACATTAAGTCATCATGATCATCATCAAGCACAAGTGTGAACCAGGAAATGCAGATAAGCAAGCGCGTGGAAAAGGGGAAAGCATGCAAGCGGAATATGCAAAAGCAAATGCGCGAAAGCAGTTTGTTTTTTGTAGCTGCACTGCATGTGATTCTGCGTTTTTTTGTTTTGTTTGTTATTGTTCATCAAATATGCTGTTTTTGGCCTCCTCTGATCGATATCGACCATGGTTGTACATCACAATCTCATGAATGTTCATGCTCTAGAGCTTTTACAATGACTAAACATTCCGAGTCGTGAGGAACAATATCTCTAGCAGCGATGGCAACGACAGTCAGAACTCGGTTGTATTGCATGAGTTGCACGCCCGCAAGTTGATCTGCGTGAAGCAGAAAAGATCCTTATCTGCTGCTACCAAGCTTGCAGACGACGTATTGCAGGATGCCTCCAAAGTGAGCGTCAAGAACAAGTTCTTCCTAACTCGTCGTTTCAAAGCCAGGTATGTTAATATCTCTTTTTTCCAACGTCATTGTACAGCAGGTGCCGTCTGTCCAATGGTCGGCTTCCTAATTGCAACGCACAATAGAGTATATCCTCCGGAATACGACCATGTTCCAATATGTAGAAGTGACCAAGCAACCGTCGGCGGCGATGTCACAATTGTGTGAACATGCTCTGTAAACCAGCTTTTGAAAACACTCCAGCATTACTCAATCTGTCCATCCACGATACTTTCGAGATGCAACGGATGCTTCGTCATTGGAAATCCTTCAGTTCCGTTCGTGTCTGGCGTGGGTGGTCCAGGTTTCACGGTCGTACAGTTTAGCATTTAGTACCCACGAAATGTATACCATCACCTTTGTCCCTACAGTCAGCTTATGGTTACCCCAAGCATGAGTATTCATTCGGGATAAAATGGCAGCTGCTCTGCCAATCCGCTTATCAATCTCCGAGTCTGGTGTGAGGTTATCCGCACTGCTTAAACCAAGGTATGTGAAATGATGTACCGATTCAAGCTGACAGTTTCCAACAGTGATGTTGGGAGGCGATGCAGTCCCTTGACATACGGTTTTGGTCTTGCTCATGCTGATTGTTAGCCCCAAGGTTTTGCAGGAGGAGGAAAAACAGTCAATTAGCGACTGAAGATGCTTTCACGAGTAAGAAATGAAGGCCGCATCGTCTACAAAGAGCAGCTCAATGATTAGCTTTCCGATTGTGCTTTGGTTTGCTTGCAAACACTTCGCGTGCGTAGATAAATGCCTTCTGTTGTCTTCCTGGGAGCGTGCTTTAGAAGCAGATAAAAAAACTCCGAACAGAGTGCGAACAAGAACAAACCCTTGTTTGACGCCTCGGCGAATTACAAATTCTTCTAAACGGAAACCGCTAAAATGGACTGAGCCATTAATGCCTGAGTTAAACCAAATAACGAACATAAGCAGTCTTAGGGGGCAGACTATCAAATCAAGCATATCCAAAAGACCCTCCCAGCTAACTCAGTCGAATGTCTTAGTTAAATCAATAAAAAACAGCGTATAATGGCATACGCTGTTCCCGACACTTTTCTTGAAGTTGTCTCAGGGAGAAGATGATGTCAACGGTTGATCTTCCTTTGCGAAGCCACATTGATATTCAAAATTAATTATATCACCTAAAACTTGCAGCCGGATCTGTAAGACTTTAGCAAACAATTTGCCCACAACATTCAGAAGAGAGATTCCTCTGTATGTGTTGCAGTCGCCTCAATCTCCATCATTCTGAAATAACGTGATGATCTTTGTGTATCGCATCTCTTGTGGGACACACTCCTTCTGCCAGCACTGAAGAAACAAGTGATGAAGAGTTTGTAATAATGCTGATCTGGAGCATTCGATGAGCTCATGTGAAATTCCATAGTCACCAGCGGACTTTCACATCGCAAAGCGGTCGATTGCCCTATTGAGCTCATCAAGAATATGGGTAGTATCTAGATATTCAATAGTCGGCAACCGCTCGACATTTTTAAGTACATTAAATGTAAAATAATAATAATAATATACGGAATAAAAGATTAGGCAGGGATTACAGAATACACTGGTGCCACTGATTTTGGTTTGCAGCCATAGCTCGTAAGGATTACAGACAACTGTTTGTTTGATGTTCCTGCCTGCTCGTGGCGGAACTGCTTCTACTGACAGGAGAAGGGGCGAAGGCGGGTGACTGGCGCCAAGAAACCAGTTTGCTTCGAGTAGATGGAGCTCGTCAGCCTTGGAGGGCAGTCCATCTAGGGGATGGAAACCCTGACTCCAAACCTCCGCTTTCTGCGGATTACACAATCACAATACTCCGCCGAGGACGGTCCCAAGCCCGTCTGCAAAAGGAGGAGAGTTAAACGCGGGGTCAGCAACCCCACTCTGTAAAAACCTCAAACCGCCACTGAAACCAAAGCAACATCCCCATGCTTGAATCGAGAAGAAACCTCATCTGAGGTAAAAATGAAGCAGACTGGTGAAAGCCCAGCGGAAGCTAGTCAGCAGATGAATCTTCTGTCGATGAAAGCAACAACGAAGATTGCCACATGGAACGTCCGTACAATGTATGAGACCGGAAAAACTGCACAGGTCGCGAAAGAAATGCAAAAGTATGGTATACAACTACTGGGTATATGTGAAAGTAGATGGAATGGATCTGGCATGTTGATTTTGACATCCGGGGAACGGATTATTTACTCAGGTCATGAAGATGAGAACCATAGTCATTCGGAAGGCGTCGCCATTATGTTATCGCCAATAGCTGCAGTCGATCTCATTGGATGGGAACCCGTTGTCTCACGGATAATCACAGCCAAATTCAACTCCAAGGGGAGAAATGTGACGGTAATTCAATGTTATGCGCCCACAAACAATGCTAGCCTTGAGTCGAAAGAAGAATTCTACGTGCGTCTGCAGTCTGTCTTAGACAAGACACCCAAGCGAGATATCAAGTTTTTGATGGGTGACATGAACGCGAAATTGGGTCCAGACAACACAGGGAGAGAATCTGTGATGGTACGCATGCCCTAGGTGAAATGAATGAGAACGGTGAACTTTTCGCAGAGTTTTGCGCGCTCAACGATTTGGTCATCGGAGGCAGGATCTTTCAACACCGAAACATCCACAAGGCCAACTGGACATCACCTGATGGTGTTACTGCCAATCAAATCGATCACCTATCGATTTCACGAAAATGGAGACATAGTCTCCTTGATACACGCGTAATGCGAGGTGCGGATGTTGCTTCAGACCACTACCTTCTAATGGCCAAAATTAAATCAAGTTGAGATCTTTCTGCGAAACGGCAGTCGGCCTAGTGTAAAGTACCACACGCAGAAACTAAAGGAAGAGCGTACAAGAGAGATTTTCTCAATCTCACTGAAAAACAGATTCGAATCGCTCAACAACGTAACTCCTGAGCTCCCAATAAATTAACACTGGACCGCTCTGAAAGACTGTTTGCAAGACACTTCTAAGCACGTAATTGGCAGACGGATAAAGAAAGACAAAGAGTGGATCTCGAGTGAGACTTGGACACTGATCAACTCGAGAAGGCAGCTGAAACTACAGATCCTCCAATGTAAGGACACCGAGCAGAAAAACCAACTGATCAAACAATACGGCTTCCTAAATAAAGACGTGAAACGGAGTGCCAGAAGTGACAAGAGGCGGTTCTATGAAATGCTGGCAACGGAGGCTGAAAATGCAGCAGAAAAAAGAGACCTGAACACCGTCTACAACATTACCGAACCTTATCAGGAAGGAAAATACCTTACGGCAAAATAATAAAGGACGGTGAAGGTAACCTTATCAGTCAGGAATCGGTGCAAAGAAAGCGATGGATGGAGCACTTTAAGGAACTCCTAAATCGACCAGCACCTACTTCAGTCACTGACATCCCACCTGCAGCAAATTTGCTAGACGTAAACACCGACCCCCCCGGTCAAAATGAAATCCTTTTTGCCTTAAAATCGCTGAAGAATGGCAAAGCACCAGGCCCAGATGGGATTCCACCAGAAGCTCTGAAGGCTGATTTGGACACCTTGGCTGATATGTTACTTCCTCTGCTGCAGAAAATCTGGTCAGAAAGACGGGTCCCAAATGATTGGAAGAGAGGTCATTTGGTCAAACTTCCTGAGAAAGGGGATCTGAGGCTATGCAAAAACTGGCGAGGTATCATGCTGCTCTCAGTCCCTAGTAAAGTACTTACACGCATCATCCTTATGCGTTTGCGCGACGCTATCGACCAAGTGTTACGGCCAGAGCAATCAGGCTTCAGAAAACGAAAGTCTGGTATCGACCAAATTGCGACCCTCCGCATAATAATTGAACAAAGCATTGAATGGCAATCGCCTCTTTGCCTCAACTTCATAGATTTTGAGAAAGCCTTCGACAGTGTGGACCGCGAATTCATATGGAAGCTTTTGCCACACTATGGGGTCCCACCGCTGTACATGGACCTCATAAAGCAGCTGTATGAAGGTGCCTCCTGTCAGGTAATTCACAACGGAAGACTGACCGATCCATTTGCAGTTGAGACTGGCGTTCGCCAGGGATGCCTGTTGTCCCCAATGATTTTTCTGTTGGTAATAGACTGGATAATGAAACAGACAGTAAAAGTTGAGAGGAATGGTATCGATTGGAAGGAATCCGAGGATTTGGAGGATCTGGAATACGCTGATGATGTCTGCTTGATATCACGTGACCCCCAACGTCTTCAGAGAGAGACCGATAGACTAGCACACTTTGCTTCATATGCAGGGCTACGCGTGAATACCGAAAAAACAGAAGTCCACCGTGTGCTAACTGATGAGCACCCTTCAATCACCATCAATGGTAAAGCAGTCAAAGACCTCACGCAATTCGTCTACCTCGGCAGCATTGTTTCAATAAGTGGTGGCACGGACGAAGACATAGTCGGCAGAATCGGCAAAGCAAGATACGCGTTCATAGCTTTGAAACCCATTGGGGAGTCGAAAGTTCTATCAAAACGCATGAAACTCCGTATATTCAGAAGCAACTTCAAATCCGTGCTACTCTATGGATCGTAAACTTGGCGAGTGAGAGCAAAGTCTTCTGGCCGCTTGCAATCATTCCACAATAATTGCTTTTTTGAATTATTGGGGTAAAATGGACAGAAAAGATAAGGAATCAAGACCTGTGGCAGATTGCTGCTGAGGACCCGATCGCCCAGCAGATCAGTAGAAGAAAGCGGAGATGGGTTGGGCACACCTTGCGGAAACCTTATGATGACAACGCGTCATGCTCTGGTATGGAACCCAATCGGGAAGAGACGGGTCGGAAGCCCAAGGCTATCTTGGAAGCGCTCGTGTGAAGAGGAAATCCGCGAGTGTGGACTTAACTGGAACGACATCAAACTGGATGCTATCGACAGATCAAAGTGGAGACAAGTTGCCTAGCCCCTATGTTCCTCCAAGAACTCAAGGGATTAAGTCAAGTAAGTCAGTTTGTTTGATCCTTTAGACTCCACACATGCAAACGTATACGCCCAACTTAGGCTAGCGCTACAGTGAGTTTCTTCATCCCAACGCGCCACGTCGTGGACTGATCAGCCGGTATTTAACTATAGCTTCTGTCAGGCTCTGAGAATAACGCGCTGTATGGTGAACGGTTAGGAGATAATTAACGAATCTTGTCTCAAACATCGTAAGCCAGCAAACCTCAGCATTTCTGTCAGTCCGCGGCCAAATGTTCCTAACTAGTAAATTATTAGTACCTGATGCTCGATGGCGCTTAAGGATGCGGAGTATACTGTAAATCTCTGATAGATTCGGAGCCTATAGAGAAATCCACCATGTGGTACAGTGTTTCGTATTCTCGAAATCAGTGGTTTCAAAAGACCAGTTAAACTGTGCCTCAAAATGTTCTGTCCATCGCTCCATGGGCCTGTGGATCTTAAAAACCGGCGAACCATCTGCTTTACGTACGACCACAGTGAGGCCTGGTCGTCCGTTTCCAGTAGTTATGATAAGTTTGAACAATTGTTTTTGAAATTGCCTACAGCTGCTGTTGATTCCATTTTTATATTCTTGGAACTTCACCAACTTTCCCTGTCGGTTTTCAGACCGGCAACGCGTTTACGTTTAATAAGCCTCCGTGACGCATCATATGTGGTATCAGTAGAAAGCAACCGGCGTTGGTCCCTTAGTAGGCGAGAATTCGCAGAAACCCTGTGTTGAGCTAAACCAAAATTTAGCCCACAACTATCCTACGCGGCTGTTTCCTAGGAGGTTTGAATCCCACTCCATTGTTCATCGATACTATTCTGAGGAACTGTAGAAAGATGCAAACTCAAGTTGGCCTGAAACCCTCGGACAACCGGAAAAACAATAAGTATTGCAACATTCAACTGCCTGACAACATTTCTACTTTTTCAAACAAAACACATCGAGATTAACGCATGATCGGACAATAGACAGCTGCCTTATGCGCGCAATCTTGCACACACCCTCGCCACAAGAAGCTGATAGCAATATTGTCACTTTGCGTAAACAAGTCCGCATATTAAGATCTCCCGTTTAAAGATAGTCGGCTGACACGTGCATCTATGTTTCGAGCTAGGACAACGATGTCACACTTCGATGCAACTCTAATGAGTTCTTGTAATTTTCCACAAAAACTCATGCTTGCTCATTCAGAGCTATAATTCATCAGTGTGAAATCGGCCTTTCTTGCACAAACCATGTAGTCTTACTGCACAAAGTCGACTGTCGTCGGTGATCCAGTCTAATAGTGCGACCTCATCTCTCTCACACAAAACGATTCCGTCACCAGTTTCGTCAAGAACCATGGTATGTTCATCAGCGAACAGGCGTATATAGTGTGACTCGCATAATTTCGGAAGATTAGACGATTGCGCAACCTAGCCAGAGTTAGGCATGCGGGCTTGCTACAAACAACAAACATCTACATCGAGGCTATCAACTGTGCCAACCAAGATACTCTGTTTCTAGCTCAAGTCCGTACATTAATCGCCGGAAATTTGAATGGTACGCGCGGGCAAAAAATGCTCTGAATGCATTCGATGCATGCAAAATAATCGCAGTGGCTAATTTTGAAAACCTCAACGAATAAGCTGTACTTTTCTGAAGGCTATGCAGAAAACTACAAAAAAGAAAACGGTTATTAAAAAGTTTGCACGCAGTGTAAGATCATTGAAAGCATTGTGGACAGAGCCCGTGGTTGGTCAATTTTAGCTGTATTTTCATAATTGCTTCTGCGCTCGATACTACCCGTTTGCCCAGTCGGAAGTATGTGGTTGTCTTAGAGGAGCCCACTCGGAGCCTTTTTCTAATAAGTCAGAAAACAAACGGCATTGGGTTGAGACTGAATTTGTCTGACATATATCCATGAAGCTTCGTGGTATGATTAGCTCTGCTGACACCAAAATACGCCACGCAGTATAGCTCAATGTATCCGAGAGATACACAAAACGTCGTACTACCTCAATGCCCAGTCTCAGTGTCTCAGTACCGTTCATTCATACCTTTTGGGTATTGCCACCTCGGTACTTCCTTTGGTGTTCTGTCCCTCTATCTCAGACAATCCGATGCATCATACATCCTGCGGACGGCTTTTCGGAAATAATCCAATTGTCACACACTTTTAAGGAGCATCAAATCCAGTGGTTTGAAGAATCTCATGCAGCAATTGAACAAATGAATCCACCTTTGTGTTTGCTCATCCGTTAGTCCAATTTTTCTAAAGGTTATTTTCTCTTAACGATCGTATCCATTGACATCAATATATGAAAAGTAACATTCATAATATATCAGTATCAATGATAGTGTATTTGATAGTTTTTCTTATATGGTGCAAGGTTTCGTTGTATCCGATTTTCCATCAATATATCAGATTTTACCGATACCAGCATTTTTTTCTCGATTAATCTTTTTTTTGAATTTCGCTTCATGGTGATCTGCATAATAGGATTTTTCAGCTGTGCGAATTTTCACATGTTCTAATGACATGTACATTATAGTCGAGACCTTTTCAAAGTTAGATTTTAAATAGAGATTGCGATAGTTAAATTACATTTGTGTATGTATGAAATCACGTACCTGATCTAGTCAAATTGTGGGACATTTTTGGAATACACATGGGCTAAGATATCATCAGATTGCTCTGACAGAGGCAGATATAAGACAGGGAAAATGATGGTGTGACTGCAGGGAGTTTCAACACAATAGATCACTGCCAAGGGTAGTTATTTTAGCACGGTAGTTGCTACGCGGTACAGAATTAGCTGCTCGTTTGCACATCCATTTGGGCATGTACTGCACTTTTGATTTCTCAACTTCCAACCTTTCATTGTGTGCATTACACGATTTCCAAGTCAAAGTCCCCGAAATCGCGAATTCTTGCTTTCGACATCGGGAGCACCTACTCTTCATATTGATGTGCTTGCCTAAGTTATTGTAAAACCGAGAACGAACTCAAGCCAATCTCCCTGAAACTGTTTGTTATATAATCCACAGAACAGTACGGGAACATCTGTACTTAGTGATCTATTATTAACAGCTTTGCGAGCATCGTACTCGATATTTCAGATCAACAATTCCTTGTGTTACCCTGGCTCTTCAAGCCTTTTTAATTAAAGCGAATTACTCTTGTGCTCTAAGTAGTTCAAAATATTTCAATATTGCAAATAATTTACATTCGAGCGTTGTTCACATTGTGATTATGTTTATGTTAATGTGCGCGTGTTTAGTTCCGTGGTTGGTGATTATCCACCCACTGGTATAAATGTGTATGAATTACGCGTTCTTCATGAGAATTGAGGTGGTGCGATAACATGAAGAACTACCCGCTTCTTGTTTCCGTGCTTTTAATTAGTTTGCTTGGAAATGTGATGCAAACGCATCATACCACAGAAAAATTGCCACCTATTCGACACCTTATGACCACGATAGTGTGGGTGATTTGGCGTCGGAAAATCATGATGATAAAGATGACTGTGCTGAAGGTGATGACCTAGATGAAATTGACATTGATCTGAAGGATAGTTCGGTTGACGGAGATTTGAAACGAAAAGAGAAAACCAACTTTGCCAAGATGGGATACTGAACAGGCTTCAATTTGTGATTGATATTGTTGTCTACACAATATTATTTCGATATTATTTTGAAGAACAGCATCGTTGTTCTTCCAGTGTACGTCTTTTTCTTTGGATGATGAACAGCGCCTCATTGTATTACCTGTTCTCTTTCGATTTCACGTTTTCCCCAATGAGCTTCGTAAACGGTTAAGTCATTGTAATTTTTTTGGAACTGGTCTGAAACGTGACAGGAAAAAATTAATTCCCGGTAGAACTATTGTTACCGCGTAGCTTTCGCGCGGTATTCCTTACCGGTATTGTAATCGCTTTCCAGGTAACAATTTCACCGTAGTGTTCAGTAAAATGCCTGGTGCTTAAATGCTGACCACAAATAACTTCAATTTGTATACGGCAATTTACAGCATTCGTCGTGTAGTAGTCAGTTAGTAGATAGCTCCTAAATGTTAATTACTAGCACGGCTGTACTCACGAAAATTTCAATAATAAATATGTCGAATTTCTACTTCGTGCATACACTAACAGTGAATTAATTAGGAAAATGTTTGTTCCCGTTTACTTTTAAGGTATTCTTGACCGATGCATCATTATTTTGGAAAATAGTCCTCTTCTTCACACACAGAAAATGAGTACGGCACAGAACCCCGACCGGATGACCTCGAAAAGTAAAGAAAGCCGACCGGAATACATGTGCAAGGTTTGCCGGAAGTCGGTAAGTCCTGAGGTGAGGTCTGTCACGTGTTACGCCTGTTTGTTGAAAGTGCAATCAACATGCGACAAATCACTGACCCCGGATTTAGTATCAATTATTAATGGAGATAATTATCCTCCTGTCGGTTATGTTTATCTGGTTTACAAGCCCAAATCAACTCCGTTAGCCTTGGCGTCGAAAACCCGTGAATATGAAAAATTAAGACGCGTCTGACTTGAATGGAATACAGTATAAAAAATGAATGAATTGTTGATTAACGTCATGAAGGCGCTGTCGTTACCCGACTTAGAGGTTACTGCCGGTAGAAAATCCACAATACTCAAGCAGGCCAACATTTGCCCAGATAACCGAGCAGATGGCAACTAAAACGGGGAAGCGTTCGTTGGGATCAGCGACTACTCTGCTCAACGGAACCGACAAAGGACTCAGAAAATCCGCTGCTAAAATGACTGACTCAAATTGTAAAATAAAATCCGCAGGGGTAAACCTTAGCGTTATATGTACAAACTTGACTGAGTCGCAGTAAACGCTGTTTGAAGCTATTTAAAAACAAGACTTGGTTGAGTGGTATAAACTGTGCAGTTAAATAAGATTAGCCGCGGTTACTCCCTCATCAATAGTTCGATTAAACCGCCACCTGAAATCTCCTCACACAGATGATAATAACGCTTCAATCTGCGGAGGACGTGGAGAACGTACTCTTAAATGCTTACATTCATAGAATTGTTCCACAGACTACTTGTCGTATCCATGCAGACTTAACATGGTTGGAGCAAAAGTCGTCGCATAAATCTCATAAAGAACGTAATCCAAGACGTTTTGGAATTGTTGGTGTTCCGGAAGATGCTGCTGACGTACCTTCTGAAGAAAAGTCTGAACACGACCACAAACATCTGAAATATCTAGCCTAAACATTTTGTAATAAACATACCATACTTGTGGATACTTTTAGGTTACCGCGGTCTGCCAACTATAAATTGCAAGGTCCTAGCCCTTTTAAGCTAACCTTCGTGCCGACAGAAATGACTGATGCTATCAAACGTGAATGGAGAGCTGATAAAAAAAACGTACCACAAAACGTCAGGTTGAGTTTGACCGAGGTAATAGCCGGAAGCAAGCAAAGTGATAGTACCGACATTCAAACGCCCAGTGATGGGGTTCAACCTGAATGTAATGCGATGGCTCAAGAAAATTTAGGCATTTCGAATCTAACGAGTCGGCCCTGTGATTACGTTTTATGATTTGAACACCGCAAGCTTTATAAGATGTTTATATACAAATGCACACAGCCTTCCAAAAACATTACCTGAGCTACTCAACTGACATCATCGCCATTACGCAAACATCTTATCCTCCCCAATTGATTAAAATGGAGATATCAATTCCAAGTTAGAATTTATTAAGGAACGATCGAGAGAGAATTGGTGGTTTTGTTGCTCTTTATTACCTTAATCGACTCCAGTGCCATGCAATATACAAAACAGACGTCACGCTGAAGGATACAATTTGGTGCTCTTCAACGCTGGTGTCTAGTGAAGTTTGCATTATTGATGTGGTCTAACGGTAGACTTCATCTACGGAATCGTACAATGGAAGGTTGATCCAATTGCTTCAGCGCTTGACTCGCACACAGCAAGCAACGACATTTATTTAGGGTGATTTTAATTTGCCCGCCCTTTATCTCAGGGACGATCACCTCCCACAAAATCTACAATACCGATTTAGAGAGGTACTAGATTCAATCCCGTTTTACAAACATGTTCACGAATGCACCTGGAGGAGAGGTTATGACCGCCTCTCTGTCTTGAATCGGGTGTTAACATCGGAAGAACAATCTATCGAAGCGATCGAATTCCATGCTTCGCCGGGTCTTTGCGACCATGCAGTGCTTGTGTTCGACTGTGTTTGCAGTACTCAGCAATTGCTTGCACAGAATTGGGTCGTTCGACTGGCAGATAAATTCGCCCTGAGTTAATCGCTCGTGCAGTTTCCGCATTTTCAAATGCACATCATAAGCCCTGACTCGCAATGAAACGAACTTGTAGGTATTTTGAAACTGAAAATAGACGAGAACTCGCAGATCGTTCATAAAAGGCGCTTCTAGAAACTTCGTTTTGTTTTCCGCAGCAGAACAAAAAATTGGGAGCACTGAAACGAGCAGCGTTAGTGCAGCACAATGTTAAAAATACTTCTACTTCTTGAAAACGTTTACGTATGTTACGCAACAAAGTGACTGCACTTATTCGAGTCGATAAGGAAGCGCACCAATTGATGCTCCTGTCAAAACAAAAATCATGATAGCAAAAGGGAAATTCAAACCAGGTATTTTTCCCATCACAAATGGTGAAAAAATCACTAAAACAGCGTTGGAAACCGCAAATGCTCTGGCAATTTACTACTCTTAAGTGTTCGTGTCAATGGTTTTAGTGGAACGTTTTGTTTATTCAATCGAAACCGGAATCAAAACCTTGTGCGATATTTCCATAAATCTAATGATTGTTGCAACTCGTTTGCTCAAACAAATGTAAGAAAATCCCCAGGAGCGGATGGCATCACGCCGGATGTGATCAGGTTCTCTCACCGTCAGCTTCGTGAACCGCTCTTCAGCCTGCTTAACTACTCGTTGCTCAAGGGTGTGGTACCGAGAGATTGGAAGTCCGGTGTGATAACACCCATCTTCAAATGCATTTGCACGCTGCAAATTAACGTCCTGTAACAATTTTTTACCTGTTATTTCTAAGCTCATGGAAGGTATTGTCTCGAAAAGAAAGTTTGCACACTTTGAATCGCTCAATTTGGTTTTGCCAGGAGAGCATGGATTTCGATCTCACCGATCCTGTCTCACAAATCTTCCCATAGCATTAGACGACTGGATGAAGGAGTTGGATAGAAGGTCTTGCACAATATTTCAAGTGAAACGAATTCCTAAAAAGGAAACATTTCGACGATTATCTAATCGAGAATGCAAAATGTTTAAAGCATTTTGTATTTTTCGTATTTTAGTAAGGCCATTGGGCTTTAGCCAGTGTTTAAGGGAATGGTTCTCAGTATGAGAGATTTCGAACGCCAACTGTAAGTCACTCCGTATCCGACGTTGCAAAATATCATGTAGATTTAGTTTTAAAATTCTCTCTTTGAAACCCGAATTTCTGCAACGAAGATGAATCCTATCAAGTATTTCGATATCCTTCCTCGCACATGATGCCCAGGCAAGGATGGAACAATACATAACAGGAGGTACATACGTATTAATTACCCGGGGTCTAGCTTCCTGAATGAAAATCCTTATTATCATTTTGAAGACTCAAGATATGGAAAGCTTTTTTGTTCAATATTCAGGCTTAATGTTAAACTACTCAAATATCGAGATCATTTTCTGCGTTGATGCAGATAGGATATTGCGCGTCAAGCTGATACGTGTGGTGCAGATATCATCCAAGCAAAAGCATTTTAAATTTCGCAACGTCAAATGGTAAACCGTTTGACTAGGACCAAAGAAATAACGTGCACAGATCCCATTGTTATGCCATACATTCAATTACAGACCAGACATGTTTCAATAATCTAATATCATCGGTAAACAGAATCAATTTACATCCAATATCCTCTACTATATCTTTCACGTACACCAAGAATATAAGAGGGCCATGCACCGAGCTTTGCGGAACTGCGCTTGTAACGTCTGTTCATCTAGAGAATGCGCTGCCAATGCAAACTTGGACGTACCTATCAGTAAGTTAGTCCATTAATCTATTTAGCAACATTCCTTTTATTCCATTAGCTTCGAGCCTTTTAATTAAAAGGTCATGGATGACTCTCTCGACAGCTTTGGAAATGTCGACGTAGCAAGCAAATAAAGTCTTACTTTCGACTAATGCCTCGGTCCAATCCTAGAACGTTGTTATACGGTTAGATAAACAGCAACGATTTCTTCAAAAACCTTGTTTGGTTTTAAAATGATCTCTTATGCGTGCAGTCTCACTGCGAGACATTAATTTACAGATCACCAGAACTATCGTTACCGGTCTATAGTCTATATTTTCAATAAGCGCGTGAGCGTGGCAGACAATGTAAATCGACACCTGTGACTTATGGCGGGGTAATTTGTCTGCGCAAGGGGACTTCTTTCCGTTTTGTTGGAAAGTTTTCAACCAACCATATATTCATTGACGGTCATTTCACTTATTAATTACAAACAAGGCGAATTTGGTAAAAACTTTATACGGGACACAACGCTTAAGATTGAAGACTAGTGAGTAATACCTTGCTTAATCATCTGCGGTATCTCTGGCAGAGTTAGTGAATCCATTAGTGGTTTGTATGCAGAATGTGCACTGTTTGATACTTGATCGCTTATTGACTATCTTGCAAAGAAGCTAAGGATTCAATTCCATCCTCTTAAGCAAGTTCCATTGGAACTGCTTGCGATCCTCTCTTATAAGAGACATGATGTGATTCCGTATCTTTCATAATCGCTTCCAAGTTGCTTCCGTAACAAAATTCTTATTATTGACCGAAGACAATTTCTCCATAGCTAACAATTTCTTAGTTCTATTCCGGATGACGAATAAGTAGTTGTGCTTGCATTTCTTTCGAATACAAATACAGTTTCGGTCAGTCTTCTAACTCAGATAATTTAGATATTTATTGTAATATAAGCCCGAATCAATGAATTCAAACTCGTGGGTGTGTGCTTCTTGTAGTCTGATGTTTAAGTATTTCAATTGTATTTTCTTAAAGAATTTCGTATGTTCGCACAGTCGTTCCGCAATACATATATAATAAAAGACGAGCACCATGCCTCCACAACAGCTGGTTTATTCGTTGAGACAAGATCAATGGTTGAAGTTTGGTCAAGAACCTGCCTGCGAGTTGGCTGATAAACCTAGTTGTGCAGTGAAGCTAATTCGATAACATTGAATTTATGTTCATACGAATGCAGGGTGTGTTCACTTTTTGAAACCAGATGCGGGAGATAAAATCACGCATGTTTAGCAAATTAGTAGTCTGGCAGATTGTGAGGTATTGCAAGAATTTGATTATTTTATCGGTAAATGTGCTTTCAGTTGATGGCAAGCGGTAAATGTGTCCGATTGTACTTTTATCTCTATTCACTAGATTCACAAAATACCACATTGTAGTAGGATTGCTGAGAAGGCTGCTAAAAGAGAGACTAAATAGGATGTTGGTAAACAAAAAAAAACCAAGTAGCTGTTATGTATGCGGATACAACTTTGTCGGTGATTTTAGTGCATGGAGCAGAAAAAATGTCGCATATTATCGTCTTATCAATGGCAGTATAACGTCCCGGGCGTAAAAAAACAGCAAAAATGGAACCAAATAGCAAAAAGCACGTTTACGACCGAAACAGTGATGATGAAAGACCACCTGGTACTCATTAACATGACATGTTTGAATAACGAACCGGTAATCGGCGGATATTATGGTGCAGGTTCGCGAGTAACGTGCTATGAGTAAACAGTTCATTTATAAATACTTAGGTCGTCGATTCAGACAGGCGTAATAAACGTTCAGTTCGAAACGTGTTGACTTCTGAATAACTTCAATATGAATGTGTCTCAAAAGCGACTGGCGCACATCGACTGTCAATCGATTTGCAATATTGATCCAGAGTTTCGTGCGCACACGTTGTGTTTTACTGTGAATGAGACCAGGTAAACCTGAACAGCGGATCAATAATGTCATAAAAGGTTGCACTCTAGAAACCCTTAACCTAAACACAAAATATCATGGAACCAAGACTTTCATGTGAAAGCTTATCGGTTCGGTTTTGCAAAACAGTGAAGTGCACTCATGGTGTATACGAAAAACAAATTGAGAAATTCACCGCAAATATCGCATTAATGTATTGTGTGTGCTCATATCCTCTTCACTTACACATCAAAACTGGTATCATTTTAAGGGGGTGAACTTAAAGTACAACTCAAAGCGTATAAAAGATGCAGCAGGGAAGCCTGATATGACATGGTGTGGATTTGGCGAAAATTGACGAAATATAAGAATATCTCTCCACCCGAGCTGCGAACGAAACTTTCGTGGCGAAACTTCAACGTAATTAATTACCTACATTTTCATATGTGTAGGCGGATTAGCTGGCTTCTTTGATTTATCAAATCGCGCCAGCCCACGCGAGAGATCGTTGTAGACCGTAATCCCGTGGCATTAGATGCCATTAAAATGAATTCAAATGTTCATCTTACAGTCAGGTTGCCCAGGCTTAGACACATATGGACAACAAAAATAGCGATCGTAGTGAGACGCCAGCGCAAAGTGCTGCAAGATTGCGCAACCGATCACGACGCTAATCAAAGCCGTATATAAGGAACGCACTTAACTCCTGTTTTGCTGTTAGCTGAGCTCATCAGAAGTGTTTATCATCTGCTCCAAGTCGAACTGGAAGCCGCAGCAAAACGACATCTTTTTTAGACGAAGGGGTCATCTGAAGTGTCGACTCACATATTCAGATGCCAAAATTTATCATATATGTGGTACACCGATGATGGCAATATTTTATACATCATACATCAGGGGTCACATGCATTCAATTAAATACATGATATTGCATGTAAAAGAACATTTCAGGTTTCAAATAACCGATTTCAAAACTTGTGAAATAACACCTGGAAAACTACGCTGAAAGCGAAAAAATGTTCTCAGCTAAAAAAATTGGTATTCGATGTAAATATTAAAATCAGTATCAGCGAGCCCTCAAAAAGTGGTTATTCGTACGAACTTGTCGTTTGTTCAAACTTTGGCTGTATCGATCCAACATTCGTGTCATTACTGCGCGCATGCGTTCCAATTCGGTGCAAGGATAACATAGACCAAACTCATTACCTCAATTAAATAAGAATAATATGTTCAAAACTAAAATTGATGTGTTGATGAGTAATAGTGGATATAAAAGTTACAAATTTGGTAATTTTCGTAGGTTGACAGGTTGAAAGAGCTTCAATAATTGCATCGGGATTTTCAAATTGGTTGTGCTTTTCTGAAAGCGAACATTACTATCGTTTCATGGTTCATTGATTCCATGGCGTGCAGACAATTTTCACAATCATATAGCTGATAAAACTGAAAACTGGCAAATCTTGTAGCAGATGGTAGCAGTTGCTTCATTCCAGGTTCAGGTAGTAATGAATATGTTAAATGTGGAGGCACGGCTCTGCCAATACACATGCAAGAGTCTAAAATGTAGGTTTCAACCTTAATGAGATTTCAAAACAACTTTTGCACGGCGACAAAAAACAGTCACTTAGCAACTAGAGGTGTTCTTTAGATTGAGCAATAAAGGCAGCATCGTCAGTAAGCAGCAGGTTACGGAGTAGCATAAGATTTATGCTCTCAACCGGTTTAAGTTGAAAAGATTGCCTTCTGCCGTCGTCTTAAAACGTGCTTCTGAAACAGAGCAAAGAGTATGCCGAACAACATGGATGCAAGAACACACCCGATTTTGACCCTTCGGCGAATTTCAAAGGCGTCTGAGCTGAAACCGTTAAAATGGACTGAGCTCTTCATGCCTAAGTAGAACGGAATAACATGCTTGGGAAGCTTTGTGGAATCCTATTAAAACAAGCATTTTGAAAATATTCTCCTTGCTGACGTAATTCAATGCCTTCGTTTAATCGATAAAAACAGCGTATAATGACATACGCTGTTCCCGACACTTTTCTGGAAATTGTCTCAGGTAGAAGATCAGATCAACGTTTGATGTTCCCTTGCGAAGTTCACATTGAGATTCGCAGTAAATTGTTTCAGCTAAAATTTGTAGCCGATTCTGTAAGACGTCAGCTAACAATTAGCCTACAACAGAGAAAAAGAAGATTTCTCCGTAATTGTTGCAGTCACCTGTATAACCCTTATTCTTATATAGCATGATGATCTGTGTGCCACTCATTTATTGTGGGACGAACTTCTTTTATCAGTACTGAAGAAAAAAGCTACATATACGAAAGCTCATGGATGGACTTATAATGCCAGTACGTTTCACGCGTTCACGATAGGAACGAACGAAGCTTGTGGTGGAATAGATTTGTCATGCAATATATGATCAAACAGTGCCAGATGACGAGATACCAACAACCAATAAGGCTATAACAACATCATTATCACTCAATGAGTGATGCGCAGAGAAGCTAAAGAATAATACCTATTCACGGTGGATTGCAGCACATCGAACTCAGAAATAATTGAGATAAACGATGAAGGATGTGCTCTGGAGTTTCGCGGTAGTGTACAAACGTATAGATCATTCAGCATAAGCATCATTTCACACTGAGATGAAGTAGGGGCCAACGCGTGCGCACTTAACTCTGGAGCGATATTTCAAATAGATCGACAAATTCAACTGATGTGCGCTAGACGCTTTTGAGACACATTCTTATTGTAGTAATTCAGAAGTCTACACGTATCGAACTGGACGTTTATTACCTTGTTCTGAATCCCACGACCTGATTTCTATGTTATGTTGTCTTCGTTCGGTCGACGTCTACCATGAATGTACGTCACAATCGCATGGAGTTTCATTTTATACAGCCTTTTGAATGACTAAACAGTACGATTCGGGATAAACAATCTCTCCCGTAGCGCTTGCAACGATAGTTAGACCTCGGTTGTAGACCAGCAGTTGCACGCCACTGCGTGCTCTGCGTTCCACAGCCAAAAGCTTTATCTGAGTATTTATTGGTTAACTGTTTGCGAACCGCACGTAACTATCGCACTTGCTTCAGATTGTCGACCGACTAAGGTTAATGAGTGATAGCTGGCATCCCATCATCAATTTTCGGTAGTAATTTGGGATTTTAGCAAATTTATTGGTGGGGTTGCAACCACAGTTTCATTTTTCTGTAGCACCTCTACGCCATATTGTCTATGGACAGCACGACAATGTTTTCAGTCACTGAATACCCCAATAAATTCTTGGCTCTAAAAAGAAGCCGTAAAAATTCGTGGAACTTCATTGTTGTATTCGGTCCTAAACGTGACTGGAAAAGATTGGTTCCAGATTAATGTTATAGAATTCGCTTTCCAAGTGATACTTCACTGTTGTGTTCAAAAATAACTGTTGCTTGAATGCTGTTCACAAGAAACTTTAAGTTATATTGTGTGATTTACTCATCCATCGTGCGATGAAACGAAAACGGGTAGTAGAGATTTCTTAAAAGCAAGGTCCTGGCATGGATCTGCTCACATAGAGTTCCATGATAAAATCCTCGAATTTCTACTTGTTGCATACAATGACAGTGAAATAATTAGAAAGATGCCAGATAAATGACATATGTGATCCCGTCTACGAAAAGGTATTCTTGATCGATGTAACATCATTTTAAAAAATAGTCCCTTCCTCCATACATGTTTCATACTGTAGCTAGGAAAGTTGTTAGGAAATCCCTTTCGGATTATCGAAGACAAGTGGGTAAGACGTTGTCAAATCACCGGCGGTATCTTGGCAGATATAGTCAATCCTTTACGGGTTTATATGGAGAATGTGTCCAATTTGATACTTGATTGCCGATTGACTATATTGTAGGGAAGCTTAGGATTATTTTCTATTCTCTTAAGCAAGTTCCCTTGGAACTGTGAGCAATCCTCTCTTTCAAGATTCGTAACGTTATTCCGTATATGACAGAATTGCTTTCAAGTTCATTCCGTATCAAAAATCTTATGAGTGACCCAACGCCCTTTCTTTATAGCTAACAATTTGTAAGTTCTACTTCGGATAACAAATTGGTACTTGTGCTGGAATTAGTGTGGTAAACAAATAGAATTTTCGTAAATCTACGAATTTAGTTTATTCAGAAATGTATTGTAATATAAACACGGATCCGTGAATTCAAACTCATGAGTGTGTGCTTCATGTAGTCTGATAGTAAAGATTTCAGTTGTATTTTGCTAGAGAATTTTGTGTGTTTGGACAGTCGTTGCGCACTACATATATAATCAAAGACGAGCACTGCGTGGTGACTCTTTTCAATGGTGCCAGGTATTAAACATCATCTACGTGGTAGCTTCATTCATTGAGACAAGGTCAATCGTTGAATGTTAGTCAGGACCCTGTCTGCGAGTTTGCTGATCAACGACGTTGTGCAGTGAAGCTAAGTCGATAACCTCCTTGAATTTATGGTCAAACGCATGCAGTGAGTGTTTACTTCACAGAATATAATCACCCATGTTCAGCAAATGAGTAGTCTGGACGCTTGTGATGCAATGCAAGAATTCGATTATTTTATCATTAAAAGTGCTTCCAGCTGATATCCAGAGGTAAAAAGGGCCGATCGTACGTTCGTCTCCATTCACTAGATTTACTGAATACCGCATTGTATCAGGAAGGCTGACAAGGCTGATAGAAAAGAGACTAAATAGAATGTGGGTAAACGAAAAAGAACCAAATATCTGTTATGTATGTGGATACGATTTTGATGGTAAGGTGATTGAATGGAACAAATTAAAAAGATGTCGTATATTATCGGCTCATCACGGTCATTATAACGCCTCGGGTGTAAAAACAGCAAAAGTTGAACGAAATGGCTAAAAATTAGAGGCCAGCTATCACTAATTAATCTGAGATGTTTGTATAATAAACCGGTAATTGGCTGATGATTTCAAGTATGTTCGAGAGTCATGTGCTCTGCGCGAACAGTGAATCAATAAATGCGTAGGTCGTGTTATCCCGACCAACTTAATGAACTTTCAGTTCGAAACGTGTTGCCTTCTAAATTACTACAACATGAATGTATTTTAAAAGCGTCTAGCTCACATCAGATGAATCTGTCGATCTATTTGCAATATCGATCCAGAGTTTGGTGCGCACAAGTTGTGTTCTATAGAGAATAAGACCAGGTAAACCTGATGAGCGGATCAATAGTGCCATAAAAGTTCACACTGTAGAAAACATGAACCTAAACACAAAGTATCTTTAAAACATGATTGTTCATGTGAACGGCTTAAACTTTTTGGTCGAAAAAATATTGGTTCGTTTTTGCAAAACAGCGAAGTGCACTCATGGTGCATACGAAATAAGATTTGAAAAATTCACTGCAAAGATCTTTTCAAACGATTTTACAAAAATCAATATACAGCAAAGTCGCCGACACTATGTTCGAGCGGTTTTATGGTCGATGTCGTGTTCCGTGAGCCCTGAGTCTCTTTTTAATATTTCGTAGCAAAACCAATGCGGCCTTTTCTGTGGGATGTTAACGCAACGCGGAGGTATGCCGCTGCTTCGCGCGGTAGCCTTACATTTGTGGTCAGTATAACGGAGGACCAATATTATCCTAAGGCACCAATATTCTTACGCTTCTTGAGATCGTACATCCTATAGCATTAGCGGCAAAGTCTCGCATATGGATTCGGCGGATAACTGCGTGGTAAACACGTGATTTAGGCTTAAATTCAACAGCAAATGATTAAACATAATATATTCAGTAGAATCATATGCGTCAACGACGTTCCATTTGTACGCAGGTAAGAAGAAGCAATAACTTTCTACTCGCACTAATGGAAATCTCTTTAGGGATATTGCCACATGCTCTTTCCTATTTTCTTACTTGGTCTCCTTTTCGAGATTAACGAAATGAATTATCCTTCATCGGACACAAGACAGGACGTGAACAGTAAGCTTATTTTAATCTTGAGTTTCTCGAAATTGAATCAGGTAACCCGAATTCGACGCAGTATAACGAGTTTGAAGTTATGAAGGCGAATATATGCGTATTGAGATAAATATACCGTTGACATCTGGGAATACATAAACAAGTTATGAGCATGTGAGCCGCTGTTGGCTGACACTGCCAACTATTTCTCTCACGTGCCCAGGCACAAGCAGCAGCATCCAACTTGTGCACTAATAGGAAACCTTTGACAATAAATAGCAATTTCAACGATTCGTTTATATCTAGGCTCGTGAAAGTTTTCTCAAAAGTATTTTCATTCTGGTTAAGGAAAAACGTCAAATGTTGATCACACTTGAGCCAGTGTCTGCACCGCTATATGGGAGATATGGAAATTGTGTACTTTTATATTTTGCACTATGTGGATTTGCTGTGCTCTTTGTATGCTGTTTGTACAAATTAATAAAAATTGTGCAGAATCATGTTACACCTGCGCTCACAAAAATTGCTTCGTGCATTGTTATCTCGCTTAAAAGCCTTAGTGTTTTTGATTCCAAGATATTACCGATCATTAAAATCGTTTCACAGAACTTTAAGCATTAGTAACCTCATTTGCCGAAACAAACCAGCTGATTGCTGACGAGTTATCCACCAGTGCTCATTAACAAGAGCAGCCAGCTTTATAATTTTATATCAGTTGAAGACGTAACATAACGTATACGTTTACATGTTGAATTTTCTACCGGAATTTTTACCGATATATTGAGATTTTAGAGAAGTACAAATAAATCTTTTGCAGCTTCAGCACATTTCAAAACACGCCAAATGTAGCAATTATTGTTAGAATGAAATCCGTAAAGATGATTGCATAGTTCTGAGGAGCCAGCAACATTTTTGTGGTTGGTCAACAGATTTGATCTACGTTTTAGGTCATCCCATTAAATGAAGTGCACGCTAACACCAATTCGATTGAAGACACTTTGTTTTTTAAGCATGTTGTAGATTGCAAGATGTAGCTAGAATGTTGTTATGTTAATGACTACTCATCAGTGCCAAGTCCTACGGAATATTCACGACGTATGTATGAAATCACAATCCTGATCCAGTAAAAGACTGCATGTCGGCTAACTACTCTCAGAGTAACCAACAAAACGCTCGAGAGAAAATCGAGTCCAACGTCAAAGAGTTCACCCACATTATAAAGACCAGTGTGTCTATCCAACGGTTGAGTTACGCGTCCAAGCCCACCAAACATTGACCAGACAATAGGTGAGATGAGTACGATACAATTGAAGCAAAAGTATTATACAATAAAATGGCAAACCTCAATTATTCCGCTTCGTACTAAATCCAAAAAACGAATATTTAACATGATAACGAGTGACCGTAACTTCAAATAGCGCGAAACGTGCAAATGAAGTTACACGGAAATAAGTTCGATAGCGAATAAAGGAAAGTAGTTCGGTATAACAAAAATGATAAAAGTATAGAAAAATACCAGCAAATTTAGACAACTAGATGTTAGTAAAATAAATTCAAATTTTCATCTTACAGTCATGTTGCCCAGGCTTAAACAAATATGGACGACAAAAATAGCGATCGTATTGTGAAGCCGCGTGTATTCGCTTGCAACTTACTACCGGTGGCAAATCAATGTAACACAAAGTTAACTGCAGAGCGCAAAGTGCTGCACGATTGCGCATCCGATCACAACGCTAATCAAAGCAGTCAATAAGGAAGGCACTTGACTCCTGTTTCGCTGTTAGCTGAGCTCATCAGCAGTGCATATCGTCCGCTTCGAGTCGAACTGGAAGCCGCAGTAAAACGACACTTTATAGACGAAGGAGTCAGCTAAAATGCCGGACACATATTCAGATGCCACCATTCATCATATATGTGGTACACCGATGACGGCGATATTGCATACATTATGCTGATCAGGCGTCACATGCATTCAATATAATACACGATATTACATGTACATGACCATTTCAGTTTTCAAATAACCCGTTTCAAAACTTATAAAAAACCACCTAGCAAATTACAAAGAAAGCAAAAAAACGTTTTCTCAGCTGAAAAAGTAGAATTCGTTGTAGAGATTAAGATCAGTTTCAGGGAGCCCTGAAAAACGGGTTATTTTCACGAAGTTGTCGGTCACTCAAACAGCGGCGGTGTCAATCCAGCATGAAGAAGCATTCGAGTCATTATTGCGCGCATCCCTTCAACATCGGTGCAAGGTTAGCATTAATCAAACTTATTACCTCCATTAAATAAGTATTATCTCTTCAAAATAAGAATTGATGTTTTGATGAGTTATAGTGGATATGAACGCTCCTAATCTGGTATTTTCGTATGTTGATAGATTGATAGAACTTTAATAATTGGACCAGGATTGTTAAGTTATTTGTGCTAACCTTGAACCGAACTTCACTACCGTTCCATGGTTCATTGATTTCATGGCGCGCAGGCAAGTTTCACAGCACGGAAAATGTCCAAACCATGAAGCAGATGGTATCAGCTGTTTCATTCGAGGTTCAGGTAGCAATGCATATGGGAAATGTAAAAGCAAGGCTCTGCCAATACAAGGGCAAGAGCAATGCAAGAGTCTAAAATATTGGTTTTCAACCTAAATGAGATTTCAAAACAACTTTACTCGCTAAAGCATAAAACATGTATGGAGAAAGGTACTATTTTTCAAAATAATGTAAATCGATCTAGAATACCTTTTCGTAAACGGGATCACATATGTCATTTGTCTGACAACTTTCTAATTAATTCACTGTTAGTGTAGGCAGCAAGTTGAAATTCGAGCATTTTATCATGGAACTCTTTGTGAGTAGATCCATGCTAGAACCTCGTCGTTACGATATCTCCAATACCCGTTTCAGTTTCATCGCACGATGAATGCAGTAAATCACTCAATACAACTTAAAGTTACTTGTGAACAGCATTTAAGCTCCAGGTATTTTTAAACACAACGGCATAGTATCATTTGGAAAGAAATTCTATAACATTAATCTAGAATCAGATTTTTCTAGTCACGTTTAGGACCGAATACTACAATAATGTGTCACGAATTATCACAGAGCTCATTGGGATAACGTGAAATTGAACGAGAGAAGACAAAACACATTGAAACACTGTTTCCATCCAAAGAAAATTGCGAAAATTAAAGGTCGGGGATGCTCTGTTATTCAAAACATATTGAATATCGTTAGATCTGTGTGATGGAAATGCATGCAACTGAGCATTTGTGTTCAAGATCATGGGTTACAGCATGTATGTGAACACACGTGAATAAACAGGTTGGTCGTAGAAACCTTGTACATCAGTGGCATAGAAACGAAACTTGTTTAACATTATTAAACTGTTTTATGCGATCATTGATCCTTATCCTACTCTCCTTAACTGATGAATGCAAACAGCGAGAAACCTGTCGTGGGGTGTTGTTTTTGGCATCCTTCATTCGATGTCGACCATGGATATAAATCACAACCGCATGAATGTAGATGTTCTACTTTTTTTGAATGACTATGCTGTTCGCTTGCAGCGACTGTCAGTATTACGTTGTATGGCGTCAGTTGTAGGCCTGCGGCGTGATCTACCTGAAGCTGTTAACAGCTGTATCTGCTTCTTCTCAGATTGTGTACGACGCTTTAAGCAATGCCTCCAACGTGAGCGGTCGACAACAAGTTCTTCCAAACTCGTTGGCTCAATGTCGGGTATATTCATATATCTGTTTCAAACGTCAATTAACCGCAAGTACGGTCTACCAATTGGTCGACTTCCTAATTGAAACTACAAATCGCATTCTTCTTTTGAAATACGAGCATTTGCGATTATGTAAAGGTGGCCAAGCCACCGCAGGCGGTACTGTCATAATATGGTTAACATGCTCTGTAGACCAGTTTTTGAAAGCACTTCAGCATTAGTCAATCTATCCATCCACGATAAGTTAAACATACGAGGGATGTTTCGTAGATGCAAATCATGCAGCTTCGTGTCTTTCGTGGGTGGTCCATGATTCAATGCTGTGAAGTAAACAACTTAGTACGCACTCGCTGTACAATATCATCGTTCTCTTCACAGTTAACTTGCAGTTACCCAAAACACGAGAGTTCAATCGGGATAAAGCGACAGCTGCTCTGCCAGTCCGTTTATCAATCTTCATGTCTAGCGAGAGTTTATTCGTAATGATTGAAAAAAATTATGTAAAATAATGCTCTGATTCATCTGACAGTTTCCAACAATAATGACTTTAGTCTTGCTCATGTTGATTGTTAGCCCAATAATATGCTAAACCGTTTAACACCTTGCATTACCCCCAATCATTTACTTAAACATTGTCCATTCATGAAGCCGCCATCCTTTAGATCACGCAAATCATCATTGTATTGTGAGAATTTGAGGAGGCGTTTTTTTATCTTCCATTGTATTGTGTATACATTTTCGTTATTTTCTCATGCACGTGTACCCCCCTTTTATGTTTCATTGAACTGAGTCTTATTGCATGACATCCATTACATACCACCTCTGTTTACAGGTGATATTTTGAGAAAACAGATAGAATTGTTACCGTTGTATTTGTATTTTATCAATTGACATTTTTAATTTGGCAATCTATCTTCTCAGCATTGGTAGGATTTATTTTCCGTTATTTGGAAGATTTGAGTAGTTTTGGCTGACATCATTTGTACAACCCGATAAATTTGAGTCTTCTCCATTGTTATTGTCTTTTATTCTTGTTATTAGTATCCTAGTATATCTGAATCATTTTTTTCGAATTTTCGGAACTAAGAAACGAGTGGTCTACGCGTTAAACGACGACTCTAGTCGATACATTCGGTATATATTGAATAAAAACTATTTACCTTCGAATCAGTGCGGATCGCCGGATTATGGAGATTTCTGTAACATTCATCTTAGTGAAAGCTAGTAGACGCGCCTTGGTAATTTCGACCGCCTATGAATGTAGAAGTTCGTTATACGGTTTAATACCGCGTCTCAATATTTGCACATTTTCTAGGTCGACGCTGTGGCCCGTATCTAAAACGTGCTCCGCCAAGGCGGAATCACGATTAAAGGATTTATTTTCCCTCGCAACCTGACCCATTCGTTGTCCTTCCATTCAAGCATGAATGTAGCTGAAAGTCTACCACATTTGAACACACGAACATTTTTTAGATTTGATTCAGTAAATGCAGTTCGTAACACTATATGAAGTTGTCATATCCTTGAGGTGCATGAGAACACAACGAATAGTTTTTCTTTCCTTATAAGTTAGGCGTATGGCCGCCTGATTCAAGATTCTTCGTATTGATTCAGATGTACATTCAACATAAGTTATACAAACTGTATATTTTTCTCTCAATTTCGCCAATTAATGAAGGCAAAATACCCATTAACGTTGGGAACAGCGTTTACAGAATGAACTCTAAGGACTGTTCAGGTGCTTACGTAGGTCACATTCCCAGAGAAATTCATAGTAGAAACGAAGAACACATGAAACAACTTTATGACATCAGCCAAAGCCTCTTGCCGCAAACGAATTAAAATTTTCGTCACAAAAATTTCTCCGATTTTAAATTAAAACACACCAAGCAAAATTCCAGAGAAATTACAGTTGACAAAAAACATGGATTTTGCACCATTGCTTTCAGATTCACTCGGGGTATTTCCGTTTATGAACCAGTTTTATCCATCCCGAAGGATTAATTTCAAACGTCGGCCAATGTGCGTTAGTCACACCGTGCACATTATTCTGGGGAAGAAATTTTATCAAAATATTCGGATAAAACCACTGCGCTGAAGGCTCTTTCAAAACGAGTTTGACTGAATTTTTTGGATGTTTATCGCAAGCCTTGATTTCTTTGGTCCTATTTAAACTTGTTCGCAACTGAAAATGAAATGGTCCAGCGCATAGACTTTGGAGCGAACAATCTGTGAAGTAATATAACCAAATTCACAATGATAGAGAGAACGTTAATCGATACGTTTCCCCAAGCCAAATACATGTAATCAAATTCGGTCAAAATACCCTAATCGTGTTGTGTTAAGTTAACATTCATGTTATGAGGCGATAATCAAATGGTAGCATTGTTATCAATTATATGTGTGTGTTCATTTTTTCGTTTTATTACTGATTATAATATAGAGTACACTTGTGATTTGCTATTCGACAGTAAACAAGATATACTTTCAGATGTTCTGATTTCTGTGTGAGATGTGACGCAACTCACAAATAAAGTATATTCACTAAATTAACTCTATTATTTCAGGAACGTTCATCATCCAAGTCATTGTCAACAAATCAACCGACTATATTACTGGAAACGGTAGTTTCAGAATTTTATGTGTTTCACAAACACCTCAACTTCAAATACTTTTCAATGTTTACATAAAAAACCCTATCACCGACGTTATCATGCAAGTTGATTCACTTCATTGATGACATGAAGAATTGAACAACGAAAATATCTATGACGGAAGGTATACATATGAAAAGTAATTTATATGCTTATCATGAACGTTCTGCTAGGAATGCAATGTGATTCACATCGAAAAGCCATAGCATTTCAACATCACTTTTGAAAGTACAATTTGAGATGGACAGACTATAGAAAGCCATGTATTGTTAGGTCAATTACGAACGTCTTCTAAGCAACTTTGTGTGCTGCGATTTATATTTAAAACGTTCTTGCCAGGAACGTAGATCACAATCATGAAATCTTATTTATTAAAAACCACTGAGCATGTATCGCAAGCTAGTGCTTTGTTAAAAATGGATATACTATGGCTGGATAAAATGTAAAATAATACAATCAAACTCCTAAGTGGTTCCCACAATCTTGACGACAGCGGACAAATTGTATAAACGGAGACCCCTAACCCATTTTCATAGAAATATCTGGAGCGATGTGTTTATCACGCACACAATATTACGAACCCCACATCAACATTTTAAACATTTAATTGAATAAACTGAACCAAAACATAAAGACGCTTTCTCGGTGACAATACAAAGAGGAAATATTTAATATTGTATGAAATTTGTGAAGCTATGTCTTTTTGTCACCATAACATTATTGATTCTTTTATATATTCGATGATTTGAAATCGGATGTATGAGATCGAACCTTTATACGATTGGTCAAGCTTGTGTGTACGATGTTAAATGTGTTTGATCGATTTATTTCATAAGAGTATCAATTATAATAGTTGATTCATCAAGTGCAGACAAATGATTTGAAGTTGTACTTATAACTGCCGAGGCTGATTTCTGACCAGCATTGAGCAAAACGCAGGCTTCTAATTTTTGAATTTCGGGTAATGATTTTGTTCACAGAAATTAATTCGATCGCAGTTCGGTTGTTTATAACCGAGGTGGCAGATCGGCTGAAGATACGCATATGGCGTTTCACATGTGCCGATTAAGATCCGAACTCGTGTTTACACTCGTTCACCATAGACTACACTATCCGATTGAAGGTAGTAGACTTGAAAACAATAATATTAAAATTAAGTTGTACAATGCCCACAATCAATGGAGTGCAGAATATCTGAAATTTTTCACTTACTGTGTTACAAAACTCTTCAGCACTATTGTTCTTTTTGATGTCGTAATCCAATATTATACCTGATGATTCAAGAACATTACAAATAGGTTGCAAATTTACAAACAATATCATCAATTTGAATAACATAATTTTGAACAAAATATTTGTATTTCACAAGTTTATTCAAAAATGACCACAGTAGTTTGTTGCTCACATCCCCGTCCCTTACACATCACTAACGGTTTTTAGCTGTTTGCCGTATTGCATGACCAAGGATAAAGTTGTGATTTTGTGTCTGAAAATCCTGGTTCGTTGTACGAACCCTATGTAACAGTGGCATACAAGTTTAGCTGTTTACCACATTACCTCTGTTTCATGGCTCACTAAACCTGATCTTACTGTCTCCACCTAACGACGGCAAAGAGCTAGAAACCGGTATTGGTGTTTAAGTGATGGTTATCTGAGCAACAAATAACTTTTGGCATTTATAATCGCCTTGGGTGCTAGACCAACAATCACTTTGTGGTTTTGTCTCAACATCATGGTTCGTTAAACGAACCCTATTCAATAATGGAATAGAAGTTTAAATTCCTTTATTCGGGAATGTTTAATAAAATAAATTTGGTTTATTTTTCCGTTAATTGTTTAAACATGACGTGCGAGCGATGTTCGCTTTAAGCTTCTTAGTTGCAGGAAAAATTGATCGGATTCAACACAGAAATACTATGAATGATGCTTCCTGACAAAGCGTTCACATAAATCTAAACAAATTGAACACTATCATCAAAGAAGACACGCAAAAATTACAATCGCTTTCTATCATTAAAAATGATAGGAAATGCTAAATTGCTATATCCCATTGTCAATGTTTGATCTAGCGTGAAACCAACGAGTTTCCTGTGCTTACTGGGGAAGTATTAGGAGTTTCAGCTAAGTAAAAATATGTGATGCACTCGCTCAATGTTTTGCGACACTATTTTGCCGTTCAATATTAGATAGGTCAGCTACTTATAAAGTAGCGAGAAGACCAGAACTTCGATTCGCATTGCGCCATCCGTCTACAAAAATACTAGTTCGAAACCCGAAGAGTCCAGTGGATACGCATAGCTGATGAGAGGCAAAATCCTCAAAACCGGTATTGTGCTTCTGGTGAGAATTTTGCGTTTCGAAATGGTATTCTACTTCGAACTATCTTGGGGTTGTATTAACCCTCGCGGCGATAATCTGTTCGATCAGATTGGGCTTAGTTCATTCCCTTCAGCTTTTTATAAATTAGCGAGTAGACGAGAACTCCGATTCGCATTGCGCCATCCGTCTTCACAAATACTAGTTCGGGACGCGAAGAGTCCAGCGGATACGCATAGCTGATGAGAGGCAAAAACCTCGAAACCGGTCCTGTGCTTCCGGTGAGATTTCAGCGTTTCGGAATGGTATTTTACTTCGAACTATCCTGGGGTTGTGATACCCCTCGCGGCAATACGCCGTTCGATCAGTTGGGGCTTAGTTTATTCCCTTCAGCTGTTTATAAAGTAGCTAGTAGACCAGAAATTTGATTCGCATTGCGCCATCCGTTTACACAAATACTAGTTTGAAACGCGAAGCGTCTGGCGGATACGCATAGCCGATGAGAGGAAAAAAACCTCGAAACCGGTCCTGTGCTTCCGGTGAGGTTTTAGCGTTTCGGAATGGTATTTTACTTCGAAGTATAACTTTGTATACCACTTTACCACTGTATCAAGGCTCGCTGAACCTCATCTTACTGTCATCACCTGAAGACGGCAAACAACCGGAAACCGGTAGTTGTGTCTATGGTATGGTATGTAAGCAACACATTACTTAGGTCATTCATGAGCGTCTTGAGTACTTGACGAAGAATCACTTCGTGATTCTGTGTCTGAACATCGTCGTTTGTTGAACGAACCCTATCTAACATTCGTATACAAGTGTAACTTTGTAAACCTCTTCACCACTTTTTCAAGGCTAACTGAACCCGATATTACTGTCTCCACCTGAAGACGGCAAACAACCGGAGAACTGTAGTATTGTGGTTTCCAAGATAACATCTGATTATTTTGCATGCATAGCTTCAAAGTACACAAACGATTATACTCTTTTAGAAGCATGCCTCGTTGACTCATCTAATTAGATTATTCGATTGTGTTTTTGATAACAAAATATTATTAATTAAGATAAAATGTTTGTAAAATTGCTACATAATTATTTCAAAAAATGTCATTGAATGAGAAACGCGTTCCGATATTTTTTCTTCACTGCGTAAAAATGCAACAGCTGCAATATATTTTCAAAATGTAAGCCGAAAATGAGCGAAGTCTAAGTTGTACACATTCAAAACTCCAGCCTAATAATAGGGTTCAATTAACAAAAAATGTTTGTATAATCAATGTTATATATGTATACAGCAGTGGAATCCTCTTATTGCAATTTTGTTTTCAATAAAAGAATCACATAATGAATAAGCTAATTCCTATCCATCCTCATCACACACACTCAGCACGAATGTCTCTGTGATGTTTGCAATCATCAGGCAGGGACAATAGGATGAGAATCGTAGTCAAATCACGAGGCTCTAATGAACGATCAATATAATTTGGCGCTCACATCTCCATCCCTTACACAGCACTACCAATTTCTGACTGTTAGACATCAGCAGGTGAGCAAAGTAAAATAATGTTCAGTTAGCATTAAAACAGTGGTATAGTGGTTAGGAACATGTTTACCGGTATGCCACTATAAAATACGGATCTCACAAAGATCCACGACGTCGAAATACAGGATCACAAAGTGATTCCTGGTGAAGCGCTCGATGCGCATTTGAATGATACAGCTTATCATTGCATGCATATTGTTGTTGTTGTTGGCCTCCGTCGGTCGATGTCGACCATGGATGTACATCACATCGCATGAATTTCATGTTTTGCAACTTTTTGAGTGACTAAACAGTCCGATTCGGGAGGAACAATCTCTCCCGCAGCGCTTGCAACGATAGTCAGAACTCTGTTGTATTGCATCAGTTGCACGCCGGCGGCGTGATCTGCGTTCAGCAGCCAGGAGCTGTATTTGCTCCTCCCCGGCTTGCAGTCGACGCTTTACACAATGCCTCCAAAGTGAGCGGTCAAGAGCAAGTTCTTCCCAGCTTGCGGGGTCAATGTCAAGAGCTTTCATATCTCTTTTGCAAACATCTTTGTACCGCAAGTGCGGTCTGCCCAATGGTCGACTTCCTAATTGCAACTCACCGTAGAGTAGATCTTTCGGAATACGACCATTTTCCATTCTATAGACATGACCAAGCCACCGCAGGCGGCGCTGACGTAATAGGGTGAACATGCTCTGTAGACCAGCTTTTGAAAGCACTTCAGCGTTAGTCACCCTGTCCATCCACGATATGTTCAAGATACGACGGATGCTTCGTAGATGGAAAGCATTCAGCTTCCGTTCGTGTCTTGCGTGGGTTGCCCAGGTTTCACTGCCGTATAGTAAAGCATTTGTACGCACGCGCTGTATACCATCATCTTTGTCTTTACAGTCAGCTTGCGGTTACCCCAAACAAGAGAGTTCAATCGGGACAAAATGACAGCTGCTCTGCCAATCCGCTTATCAATCTCCGTGTCTAGCGAGAGGTTATCCGCAATGGTTGAACCAAGATATGTGAAATGATGTACTGGTTCGAGCTGACAGTTCCCAACAGTGATGATTGGTGGCGATACAGTCCCTTGACAAGGACTTTGGTCTTGCTCATGCTGATTGTTAGACCAAACTCTTTGCATGCCGACGAAAAACAGTCCATTAGAGACTGGAGGTGCTCTTGGGAGTGAGCAATAAAGGCTGCATCGTCGGCAAACCACAGGTCACGGATTATCACATCCCGTACTTTGGTTTGTGCTCTCAACCGGTTCAGGTTGAAAAGCTTGCCATCACCTCGCGTGCGTATGTAAATGCCTTCTGTTCTAGTCTTAAAAGCGTGCTTCAGAAGCAGAGCAAAGAAAATGCCGAACAGCGTGGGAGCAAGAACACACCCTTGTTTGACGCCTCGGCGAATTTCAAATGCTTCTGAACTGCAACCGTTAAAATGGACTGAGCCTTTCATGCCTGAGTGGAACGAAATAACGAGTCTCAGCAGCCTTGGGGGGCAGCCTATCAGATCGAGCATTTTGAAGAAGACCCTCCCTGCTGACGTAGTCGAATGCCTTCGTTAAATCAATAAAAACAGCGTATAATGGCATACGCTGTTCCCGACACTTTTCTTGAAGTTGTCTCAGGGAGAAGATCATGTCAACGGTTGATCTTCCCTTGCGGAAGCCACATTGAGATTCGGAGTAAATTCTATCAGCTAAAACTTGCAGCCGGATCTGTAAGACCTTAGCAAACAATTTGCCAACAACATTCAGAAGGGAGATTGCTCTGTAATTGTTGCAGTCGCCTCTGTCACCCTTATTCTTAAATAGCGTGATGATCTTCGTGTCTCGCATCTCTTGTGGGACACCCCCCTCCTGCCAGCACTGAGAAGCAAATGATGAAGAGGCTGTAATAATGCTGCTCTACCGCATTTGATGAGCTCAGGTGGAATTCCGTCGTCACCAGGCGCCTTCCCATTCGCTAAGCGGTCGATTGCCTTATTGAGCTCATCAAGAGTAGGAGGGGTATCTAGATATTCAATGGTCGGCAACCGTTCGACATTTTCAAGTGCATGCGGTAGAACCGTACTGTCCCTAGAGTAGAGGGAGGAGAAGTGCTCTACCCATCTTTCCATCTTTTGAGTTTTGTCGACAATCGGCTTACCAGATAAAGACTTAATAGGAGCCGTTTTAAGTATGTTTGGGCCAATGGCTCTCTTGATCCCATCATACATACCGTGAAAATTGCCGGTATCCGCAGCTTTTTGGATATTGAGGCTAACTTCAGTCCAAAAGTCGTTTGCACAACGCCTTTCAGTCTGTTGGACCTTATTTCTAGCTGCTCTTAGAAGACGTAAGTTTTCATCTGTTGGCATGCCTTTGAACCTCAAGTATGCTAAGCGTTTCTCATCTAGAACAGCAGTCATCTCAGAAGCGTTTGCTTCGAACCAGTCGCTCGTTCGAGCTTTCTTCGGACCGAAAGTGGAAAGTGCAACTCGGCATATGCATCTTTTTATCAATTCCCAGTTTTCTGAAGCAGATTCAAGTGGGGTTGTCTTGTTGAACTCGTCGGTGAAGGCTTTTGCGAATCTCGCAGTTGGATTAGGTTCGCACATGCGAGTGACGTCTATCCTAGGCTTAGCAGACAATTTGGTGCGGTGAAATCCCGTGTGTGGGAGCTTCAGTTTTGCACAGACCAGTGAATGATCAGTGACGCAGTCTGCGCTTGGATATGATCTGGTAAGGAGCACGCTTCCTATATTAGTACGCTTAACAAGAATAAGATCAAGCTGATGCCAATGCTTAGAGCGAGGATGCTTCCAAGAGACTTTATGCTGTGGTTTTGTTTGAAAGAAAGTGTTACTGACACAAAGATTGAACTGTGTGCACAATTCTAAAAGGCGTTCCCCATTTTCATTGGTTTTACCTACACCGAACCTTCCGAGACAGCTTTGCCAAGACTCGTAATCTGCACCAACTCTGGCATTGAAATCACCCAATACCACTACACAGTTTTTCTGTGGCACGTTTTTCAGGACGGCTGTGAGGTTATGATAAAAAGCGTCTTTTTCAGCAGGCGTCGCAGAGAGCGTCGGTGCACAAACGTTGACCAACGTAATGGTACCAGTAATGCACCTCAGATTTAGACTCCAAATCCGTTCGCTCCCGCTGCTGCTCGGTTCTGTTGCTTTTAATATGTCGTTTCGCACGGCAAACCCAACTCCATGCAGTCGAGGCTCATCGGAACCTTTTCCTTTCCAAAAGAATGTGTAATCACTTTCTGTTAGCTTACCAGTGTCTGGTAAGCGCGTCTCTTGTAGGGCAGCCACGTCGACATTTAGCCTCTTTAGCTCGTTGTTAATCACGGCGGACTTTCTAACGCCTCTGATATTCGAGACGTCGTCATGAAATCCTGGAAGCATGGACCGGACGTTCCAGGTTCCAAGTTTCAGAACTGACATTTGTTGTTTGGTATTTCGATTCGCTGGTGCGGAAAAATACAGTCTGCTTGTCGGTTGATTCCTAATCCCCATGCACCCAATGAGGATAGCAGACCGTGGCGAGACGGCACCTTATTGACTGGGGGCTGCCCAGCTTGAGGCGGGCGGTAGCCGTCTAATGAGACCTGGAAGTCTCTCCCACCGTCGGAAGCAGCCCCAGGCGCTTAGCTCTACGCCAGTCGAGCCATAGCTTTTAACCGGTATCTGCTGCTTCCCGTGTTATTTTCCGTAGAAGCGGAATGGAGTGTCCTCTCCATTGGTGCATTGTGATGTACGCCAGGGCAGTTCAATATGGAGAACTAGCTGTTGCCCATGCAGCAAGTGCTCCCTCTCCACGGCACCACTGGAACCAAAGGAACAGCTAGGCTGATACGTTTGGACAACGATGCCGTCGCAGGAGCTGGCAGGACGAAGTTGAATAAACTTCGGACTGCCTAACGGGACTCCGGCTCCGGATTTTTCCTCGAGGTTGACTCCTGAAGCCTTTTCCATGAATGGATGTAGCCACAAGGCAGTGGAGGTTTGAGATAAGGGTTTTCCTTCCCGTAGTGCATGCATATAGTCAAATCAAAATACAAGGAAACGTTTTTTCAATTAGTTGCGTTCTTGGCAAATTAGTTTAGCTTCAAGTTGCACATGACTGAAGGTTACTAAAAACTAACCACACCACAACTGGATGCTGGCTGCTTGCCGTCAATAAATTGACCGTAATAACGATGGTGAACAGAAGATACTCACCTCACCTCGTCGCTGTAACCTAAACCTTGTTTCAAACTTGTATGGTTGTCGATTCCCAACATGATATTTTTACGTATCAATAGCACATGAACAGGTGGTGGTGCGGCTTTATACTGCCACGAACGTATACAGTGCATGTAGATTCAGGATGTAAAACTCGAATCAGATGATACCCCTCTGGTGTAGCGATACACAAGAGTCGCATGTCGATAGCATCATTGCTATAATGAATCGCCCTCCGGCCTCGACGGATGCTCGAAACGACAGGTTATGAGAGATTCTACGCTACGCGGGAGAAATGCGAAACTCTTAATTACTGTTTGTTTGCGATTTTAACATTCATCATCTTTTTTGTCAGATCAGATCATTCTCTACACACACTTAGTCATACATTTTGCGAGCTGATAAACATACTTCCACTGCATAAACGTGTGTCAGAATTTACTCAGATCAACGAATGCGAGCTGCTTTCCGTTTTGAAATCATTCCTCACTTACGGGACTACGGCACTTTAGGATGTTAACTTCGTTTACCCCCTTGGTAGGAGTGATCATTTTGTGTTGTGATTTGAATATTTATACGACGCTAGCGGAGCATGTGTCCACAAAACTATACATAAGGTTAGACTACCAGAGATTACGTGATTAGTTTATGTTATTAAATCGGGGAGTCCTTGATTATCACAACAGGTAACAGTGCACCGTACTAACAGAAAAAATTCATGCAAATATACATCACAATTCACCACTTGTTGATGAACGACGAGCAAGCGATGTTCGATTTAAGCTTCGTAGTCGCGGGAATAATGTGTCGGATTCAACGCAGAAATATTTTGAATGATGATTCCTGGCAACACTTGTGAAGAAATCGAAGGAATAAGGAAATTCGCGTCAAAGCAGACATGCAAAATTACAATGGCATTCTATCCTTTAAAAATTATAGGAAGTCCTAAATTGCTATATTTCATTGTCCTTGCTCGATCGAGCGTGAAACCAATCTGTTTTCTGTGCTTACTGAGGTTGTATTAGGAGTCTTAGCCGAATACGAAGACTTAACAACAGCCTGTATAGTGAGAAAATCAACGAGAGTGCTTACAAGCCTTTAATTATGCTGCGACGGATTTTCACAATCTTCTCGACTTGAAGCTTGTCCCCACTCATGAAATGCAAGTTAATTTCAACCATGTTGCATGAATCACAAGCTTAGTCTCCGTGTTTATACATGATATACTATAATTCGATAAAATATACAAGCGTGAACCAAGCTCGTTAGTGGTTTTCGTTAACTAACGTACGGGAAACGATTGCAAGAACAGAAATGCTTAACTTAACTTCAATGAATCATAGGTATTCATGTTATAATAACACTTATATATACCTAACATCATTCTTTAACCGAGATTCACAACATACAGCCATTTAGCGACCCTACAAATCCCGCTCTCTCGTAAAAAATCGTTCCATGGTTTCAAGGAAATCAACAGTTTCATCAATTCAGTAATACATTCATTTTTATTAAAACGTTATTTTACTTTGCAACTCAAATAATCTAAAGTCGTAAACTTTGATCTAGGTGGCTGTAACTTTCCAATCAGAGATCGAATATGATTTAATCAAATTCATTAGGCGAAAGTCGTGCACAATGTCTAGAAAATGTTGATAATTGGATAGTTGGATATTAAAACAATATGACCTGTTCATAAAAATGGATTGTTAATTGATACGCTTCAAATAACCTACCAACATATTCCGGTTCACCATCTACACAGGATTCGTACATGTATTCTGAAGAAGAGTGATTGTAAATTATACTCAGTTTGCTAAATATTATAAATTAATCATGCGAAAAAAATTCATTCAATGCACGATTCGATCGAACTTGTTTCGAAATCAGCCAATTTCAAGTTGAAATACTAGATCTAGCCAAACTTATTCTCATTTGAATCGGTCTAGTGTAAAATAAAATATTCACTGAAGAAAATTTTCATGTTTTGATCATTCCAATCTTATGTAGAATAACAAAAGTATCACAAGATTCAAGCTAATCAATGTGATATAGCTGAAACAGACGGAATCTCTTGATATTGTGGTTTTTGTAAGTTATTTCGAAGCTATAACTACAGCACTAGTATGCCTTACATAGCTACACAGGAGAAGTGCGGGATGACTTTCACAGACAAGAGATTCGGCAGTTACTCACAATAGAGTGTCTATTTAGTTCGAAGAAAATCATAGCTGGCATTTTTGAAATAATGTTGGCAATGCAAATTAATTAATTTCATAAACGTACCGTGAAATCTTTTCGGTACTTTTTCACGTAATGTTATTGTCATTGGTTCTGGGGATATCAGATTATTGGCACGTAAAGTGTTCAAATCCAGAGTTCCTTCGTGTTGAATGAAAGCGTTTACCTTCACACTGACATATTCGTCATGTACCGCTTTCCGTAGTATCACGCAGTGTCTCCAGCCACTTATGAAGGGTTTTCCGAAGAAATTGCCAACCTGAAAGGTTTCAGCTAGAATTATTTTTATTAAAAGTAAACAGGGTTTACAAACTGTGAAAAGCGATAATTCTGTATTTTTGGCAAAGGGTGGCATTTTCGTGCTAGCTCATTCAGCTTGCGTTTACACCCTCATCGGTATCTGGTCATCATCAATGGCTACATTTACGGTGATTTATGCAGTAAGAATTATGGAAAAGTGCACGATTATACCTACTGACTTTAAAATAATCCAACGTTTCAATGGTACAAAGAAGCAAATAAATTTCAGTAACCATGGACTACAAATAAATGGAATGCCTGAAAATAAAAAGATGTTTTTTCTCAATACGGAAAGTCAGCTTATGTATTGAAGTGCGATGTTGAATTTGGTCAACATATGCTTGTCAGATTTATTCTTAAACTTGTTTAGGCTTGATGCACAAGTGATATGAAGGGGAAGAGAGTTCCATATAAAACAAATATCAAAGACGAACATTTATTAATTTAATATAGAGCGTGGAATAATTAACCTTTAGCCATGAGAACGTATGCCACACGCAATTTACCAATGAAAGTTGTGTTCAAACCGTTTGTACTCTATGTACAGAATGCCGGACATTATGATCAACTCTCCGCTGAACGACGGTAAGACAATTCATACAGGTTCATAGTTGCATTGCACTCCTCGTATGGCCTGTTGTATAGTCTGAGAAGCAGTTTTGTAGCGCGGTGGTATACGCGTTGGATCAAGGTCATGTCTTATTGTAACCATGAGGACCATTCATAAATAGCGTACTCCATATGGGTGTCAATTATCCGTGTGAGTTCCTGCTTTATGAAAATAACAAAGTTGCTTCTGAGCAGTGCAATTGTTTGGCAAGACGTTTTGTATACCACGGATAAATACCATGATGACTACTCGTTACTGATACACCAACCGATTCTTCTATTTGTAACCCGTGAAAGTTGCTGAGATCTTAGAGAGCATTTGGATTCTGAGGATTTATAGATGTTTACCATTTTACATTTTTGAATGTTGACTGGTAGGCAGTTTCAGAATGACTACGTATGAAGTTCGTCATTATCCTTTAGTAAAATTTTGCCATTTTCCATGGTGTGCACTCTAGACCAGACTTCTATGCCATTCGCAAATAAAATGAATATGCTGCTTACGATTTCAAGTATTACGTCCGTAAACTCCAGGTAGAGACTTAGACCTAAGACTGAAACTTGAGATACGCACTTGTAAATTTTAATAGGCTAAATATTGCCCCATAAACTCTAACCCTGAAAACATAACTAATCACGTAATCCTGTGTCGGCAGTATCCCCATGATGCAGGGGTTACCTGCAGTATGTGGCTTCCTCACGCACATGGCCTTACATTCATCGATTTCCGCGTTCGATTCAGGATCAAGAAATTGAATCCTTATTTTTCAGTTTTTTGAAACATATTTAGAGTGGCCAAAGTGATGTGTTGCTCAAATCCCCGAATTATAACTGCAGGATTGGAATGGAAAATTCCTCATTAGCTTATTGCTGATTGAACCAGGTTTTCGTTACGGTCATCAGGATTCATGAATATTATAAAGTATTTGCTAGAATTACGAGGTTTACGAGATTTATTTTTTAAGTAGTTCTACATTAAGAGACTCCGCAATAATCTTCGTCTAATTAAATGCTAATTTTATGCGAATAACATGCAACTTATATTATTCAACTAACGCCTTCTTCACATAGACACACCTATCGGTTTCTGGAATTTTGCCGTCATCTAGTGGTGACAGAAACATCAGGTTCTGTGAGCCTCAGAACAATGATATATTGCTGACCAAACGTATACGTGTAAGCTACTGCCTAATATGGTTCTTATAAAGAACCCTGATGTTCAACTACAGAAGCACAAATTGATTTCAGGTCACGCACTTGAGGCGCTTATAAACGACAAACATTTTGTAATGCTCAAATCTCCATCTCTCACATACCTCTACTGGTTTTTTGCTATTTGCGTCATTAGGTAGCTACGAGAAAATCAATTTCAGTGAAACACAAATCATAGTGGGAAACAAATCCAAGTTTTTTGCTACAGTTGAATAGGGTTCTTGCTAAAATCACGAAGATCGTATGCGAAATCGCACAATGATTTAACTTACTTTAATACAAGGATCCACATTCGGTTCATTCGGGTAAGTAGCTATGACATCATATACTAGAGAAAAGACGTAACTTAAAAATAAGTTCAAATTAGGATTTATTAAATGAAATTATAAAGTTGGTGGAATACAAATTACCCGTGTATCCAGCAATGGGCTCTACAGATTAAAACAATGAAAAAGAAAATGAATTTGTATGTGTACACGTATTTTTAGAAATTAAATTAATATATACATTAAGCTCAGATAACCTTAATACCTCTTCTGAACTGCAGAAAATCTTTCTCGATGATGGCAGGTGATGCGAAATGCATGTGTGTGGAATGATGTAAGATAAATAAAAAATTGTATAACTGGAAGTCGGAGAAACTGGAGGTAAGTACCAGAGAATAACAACACGTGACCCTTCAGCATTTGTATGCTCACATGATTGGTCCAGCTTAGACTGTTGGACATGGTAACGCGAAGGTACTTGGAGTTACTACATCGTTCTAACAACGAGGCATTAAATGAAAAACGATAAATTTTTTGATGCGGAGCTAAATATCGCTGTCAGAAATGTTGAAAATTGAAATTTGGTTTCATTTTTAAGCATTCAAACATAAACAAAATGTTCATTACCAATAAACAATGCCAGGATTTAATGAGACAAAATAATGTTTGTCGATTCCACTATTGTAGTTCAGTGCAACGTCGTCGTCGTAATTATGAATAAGTGCAGATGGTCTACAAGGAAGATCACATATGCCAAAAGAAAATAAAAATGGGTACAGTATTGCATCATGCTGGACACCACGCGTAATTAGTGTCGCACGACAGTGTATTTTTAACCCGTGCGTCGAAGAAAGCTCCACTTCTTGGCCACATGCATCTACGTGTGTCACCTGACAAATCGAATGCAATTTCTGCCAATTGATTTATAACTGATTAAGTGAAGCAAAACTAAGTAACCAACGAAATCCCGTTTTTCTGTTATTTCTGTTTCATATTTCCCATATTATTATGTGGTTTGTTGTAAAGATCTTTGCGTTTTAGACGAATAAAATTGAATGGAATGAAATACGCCTCCAAATTAGGTTAATATCCGATTATTGATGTTCGATTGAACGCCACATTCAGATTGTATTTGGAGTAATGAACGTCGTACAACACTGTTTATTGCATTGAATACACCAGAACTGACAAGTGGAAGCCGTTTGCAACGGTTACAATTTCTTTAAGCAACTCTGACGTGCACGCCATCGGGCGGAATATTTCAGGAGCTTTATCAGTAATCGCGGTTAGGCACACAGATATCCAACAGTCAGACGTAATTGCTTTTTCCATGCGTCGATGGAAAATGCATGCGATAGGTGCCGAACGTACACCAGAGCATTCCTCGAATCTGGTCTTGCAGCCTTGAAGAGTGAGACAAACGAACCTGCAAAAAAGACCTCGAGTACGTTGGTGCAGGATAAATTGGAGAAAATAAAAGGGGAGCGTCATAACTGAGGTCTGTTGACTGACGTTTTCAGGTAGTTGGGGAACAAAAGATTCATTTAAGCAAACGTGTCAGAAAAAGGATGGCGATCGATCGTTGTCTTATCCATAAATTTACAAACTTTATAATTGAAAACCGTCTTTGGTGCCAATAAATATATTCCTATACACCCTCCCGAGACGAAGAATTTAAAGCTTAATTGACTGTAAAGTTGCGCATCAGCATTTCAATCATGTTTTTTAGGAGGCTTCATCTTTCATGCAGAGTAAACTCTTTAGGTGGGCGGAAAAAAATGGTAAGGACTAAAATATTGGAACCTTTTGGACAAAGAAACTACTAGAGCTTATTTGTGCTAGAATTTTACACCACACACGTTGTAGACATTTTTTGAATGAACATTTCGAAATCATTGATATCAAACATGACTATATGGGCTAAAATCTTTGAAGTTCAAGCTAATAGTGAATAATCTACTGCAGATAATAACTGGGAAGCTGTACAACGCTTGACAGAAATATTCAACTGAGGTTCTCCTGGGCTATGTTGCTGATAGGAGAATATGTCGTCTATGAAGAAGAAGAAAGCAGCAGAGACATTCAATAAAAACTAACTCATTGTCAATTGCAACATTAAGTCAGGTTTAATGGAACATGGCGACGGTGGTATGTAGAAGCAATTTTGAAGTAGGCAATTGTGAAATTTCAGCATACCAGGACTATAAGGAATGAATATTTGATGATTAAATACAAGTCAGGGGTATTCTAGAAATAGCCTGACGTCGGTGAATTGCGACTTATCATCCTGCACGATGCTTATTTTTAATCTCAAGTGAATACTTCAATATATCATTGATTTTTTTGATGGATTCCGATGCCGAACTTTTTATTTCAGTATTTTCGCTGTAATACTCTTGATCGCTTAATCGTTTAAGAAAGTGTGCGGAAAAAATTTTTTCGTTGATAAGAAAACACGATGAATTTAGAAAGAGATAGCCTAAAATGTTTTGAAATATGACGAAATTTGATTCGTAGAAATTAAAGGTGAGCACGACCGAATTCAGGGCCCGCGATATATATAATTATCAATGAAATCCATTTGTCTTGGTACATTCTTTTTTATGCAGTACAAAGCATGTTGAATCCATGCTCTATATTTTCAATGACATTGCCGCTGATTCAGGATAATGCAATAAGGCTTCAAAACTTTTGTGATTTTTCGTTTAGAAGTAATGTACTAAATTCAGTGAAGTGTACTACACCCTGATTAGAAAAGCAGTCATACTTCCTTTGCATGTTCGAAATTCTATAAATGTTTGGGAACATATTAAAAATGTCAATATATACGTGATATTAAAAGACAAAATGTAGGTCATCCACCATTCTTGCCTGATTTATCATAATCGAATCAGAATTAACTGATTGACAATTATACACAATAAACACATACATTCGTTTAAGAATGATATAAATAATGAAAATTCCGGGCGAAATATTTTCAATCTCACAGTCCGAATGCAACACCGGAAAATGATGACCATATACTGAAGTCACACTTTTTCTGAAATAACCGTACCTGGTGTCTGATCATCCTTATTGTCAGAATATGCTGAAATTTCACAAAATTCCACCTCGCGAAGTTAAATTCGAAACAGGCGTCACAATGTTTAAAGCAACCTGGTTCTATTAGACCACTAACAATTGGTTAGTTCTATTGAAGGTTACTGCTGTTTGTTTCTTCACCGAACGTTTTCTTTGGGAAATCATGCGCCTAAGTTTTGACTTGTATTTAAAATGACTGGTGACCTAGAAGTCGATTGAATTTAAGATTTGTTTTGCAGCGTTTTCTGTCATTTAAGTTTGCTACCCGACGTCACCTAATGGTGTATACACGTGCACTTTGTGGCACGTGAGGCAGGGGTCACAAATGGTGCGGGCATAAAAAATCGCCTAAAAGACAATAAGGAATCTCGATCTACGCTCAACATCAAATTCTGGAGTGAATCTTCTTGCTCCTCATGGCATATAATGACATTTAACTTCGTCGTTTCTCATTAGTGCTCATTGAGATGTCTCACGCTATAAGGCTGCAGGAATTCCTAGAATGTTTTCCTTTGAAATAAAGGATTGCTCGCGTGGTTATCCTCAGTACCCAAGGCATCCATATTTATTTGTTGCATGGGAAGAGATATCGTATTTGAAAGTAGGATATCTGTCCGTTTAACCCCGATTCCAAAGAAAGATCGTGGTAAGTCCCACTCCTTCTGGTGCAAGACGCAGTTGTTCAACGTACTTCATTGCATTGTGCTACGACAAATGTATTTCAGTTACAGTTTACCAGATTCCTATACGTTTGTCCACATCTTTGTTGTAAAAGTATGTTTTTGGATTATATCACTGCGCTCAACGTTGTCTTTAAACGTTCCCTACTAAATATTATCTCTCTAATATACTGTCATGATTGACAAACCCCCTGTGCGGAACCGAAACCATGTGGCGTCTAAAAGGATGCAAAACTTTACCATTTTATTTTTAGTTGGAATTTCTCATCTTCCTGGTGACGATTTTCCAATTATCAATAAATATGTCGATGACGTTTACGTCGGATTGCACCACAAAAATCCAGTCTAACAATATGCGTTAGAAGTAATCATTTCAAGCATTGGTCAATGTTCGTCCTCGCTTGGCTTATCTTTGAATCCTAAAATTGCAACAAAATCCTATTTCCTAATATAAATGGACAGCTGTGTCTAGCTGTGAATCAAAATATTTCTCGTGTTTTATTTAATCAACTGATGTTTGGAAGATGCTGTAGCTTTAAATGTCTCTCGATACACACTTTGACAGTTTCAGCTGGACCAAACATGCGACAACTCAATTTCAGAAAGTTTGCCAGCTTTCATTTTATGACTTGTGCCTCCGTTCTCTCTCCGTCCATCTCACTTAAATTTGAAAATTTGTGTTTTATAGAATCGTTTCACACATTTCTACGCACACGTCATATATTTACGGCTTTCGGGAAGATTTGTTCAATTTAATAGGAAGATGTATTGAGGTTATCTGAAGATTAAGTTGGGTTTGTGTGGATTAATCATCGTCGATTATAGCCTTGAAGTTTTAGCAGACGTAATAATTGCATATAAACTGCATGCGACACGTTTTGCATACAATTATTTCTCATCTTATTCCTTATTCAAGAACTAATAATTTCATAAACTATATAGAACCATAGTTGGATTGATTTTTATTAGAAAAATCAATGGCTATTTTCAAATGAAGATGCGCCTGCCAATTTGGTAACTGATATTGAATGTTCCTCGTCGTTTTTTGTAAATTCATTTTCTAATTTCATTCCATGATCTGCCTAGGCCTTGACAACCTGGCAGTCTCGCTGCCCAATTAGAGTGTTTAGTTTCGGTACGCTGACTGGATCAGGTTTGTGTTATGCGTTACATTTATTAGTTTCGGAATGTTGTGGAGAAATTGATTCAATCCCCCAAATCTTTTGTACACAAATAAGGTCATTTTCTTGTTCTTTTCTGTTCGTTTGCTAAAGCTTTCACGATAAGCCTTCAAATCCATAATCAGGAAAAGGTGTTTAGTTAAATTAGCATAACTACTAAAATTGATTGCCTGTGTACAAGGAAACGTATTGGCATATTATATCCGGCAAGGTTACATAATTTTAGGATAACATTTGATAACGGGATATTCCAAGCCTAATTTCAGCTTCGCAATTCCATTCAGAATTGTGTACCCTATCCGATTTTTAGATAAATCCTACGGACCTATGCTAGGTGAATTATCACTATTTAATTGCATTCGATTGCCACAATCTGCAGTTATTTTTGAGCGAGTTAATTACATCCGATGTGCAGCATACATTTTGAAAAACAAACCCGAAGCTACAAAAATTCCTTATGCAATTAACGATGGGCCACAGACAATCGGTGATAATAACTGATTTCACGCTATTAATCTCGATTACGAAGGAGACCTTGTTAAGCTAAACATTATGCTATTCAAAATCTCAGTTTTGTAATTCGTTATACAAATGTCTTATTGAAAGCGTTTTACTTACTTTGATTCCCAATAGAGATTATATTAAGCAACATATTCATTTGTGATTTACCAGCAGTGATGATGAAAACTTATATTCTAATAAAGGTTTCAATTTTATCTATTAGGTTAAGGTTTTCAATGTTTTACGCTGGCTAAGGTAAGATGCGTTATAATTTTGAACTGATAAAATTGAAGATATTTCACATTTTGGAATCAATACACACTCTGTTGCAGTGTAAACTGCTGAAACGTTTCTGAAGTAGATTCTCTAAAACTGGTTTTTCTGGATGAATTAACGTATCGAGTTTTGCATGCAATCGGAACTAGAACACATAGGCGGAGTTATCATTTCAATATTGATCTTTCTGAAATTCACTAATTTATCATCGGAATTGTTTTATAATACAAGAGCCAGGTTTATTGAAGGTTTCAGGCTGAAAATCTTGTCAGCTGCACAATTGACTCAAATATA
>JACCGJ010001690.1:57930-114217 GCA_013407085.1 Atriophallophorus winterbourni
ACATTCTGGCATAAAAACAAGAGCGGGAATCAGCGACAAGTCAGATGACGTTTATCGTGAACCCGTGATAATTATGATTTAAATAGGATTTCAAGAGAATGTTTTGGGTGACAACATCCTCGAAGGTAATTGCTGATGGATAGCGTCAGCTGAAATAGAACGATATGCAGTTCGTCAAGCTCAATCAAACAAGCTCAGTGTGGCGATAGTTTGAATTGAGCGCGTTGGCACAATAACCATTTGCAAATTTGATGAAAGTGACAGTTACGGAGGTGATATTGTTGTGCTAACGTGATTTGTCTAGTTAATCTAGGCGTCTGTTTGGTTCATGATTTTGTATGTAATGAACACGTTTGTCTATCTGAGCTTCTTTGTATTTTGTGAGATTTGAGGTGGGGAAACGAATAGTGTTGGAATACTTGGACCCATTAATGAAGCACGAAGAAATCATAGAGTGAATATGAATCGCGAGGTTCATATTTAATGGTTGGTCGAGTAAACAAGAGCATGTGCACAGCACCTAATAAAAACTGGAACAGGAAGAGCAGTTCGGCTATCGATCGATATGACTCAATTACGTCGGGCCCCCACAATATACCTCGTTAAATGTACATTTTCGAGTTGAAGCAAGCGGACATAGGCACCAAACCTTCTATCATTAATGACTGATATTCATAAAAATATATTTTTCCATTGCTTAACAAAATATAATGCGCATTTCGAGTAATCTGCGTGCCCGGTTTCCCGTTCAAATGTTCTTGTCCCAGCTTGTGATACATGACTTGGCGTTCGATCAGTTATTTCTAACCGATGCTTTTCTTATTGAGATCATTATATCACAGATTTGCGTTGCAAAATTTTAAGCTAATATTAATTTTAAATTAAATTTCTCGGAATATAAAAACAACCAAAATAAATGGCGATTAGATTATAAATCTCAATAAACGCACCTGTCTCTGTAACTGTTCCGTTTTAATTTTAAGTAGAAAAAAATTGTTTATTTTTATGTATATTTATATATTTATATAATTTTATATGTATATTTATAAAGTTGTTTATTTAAGTATTATGTACAGAGAGATTAACAAAATGCCGATAGTGTATTTCTTGAAAACTGGGGAGAGACATGTAGTTAACGAATATATATTGATTTATCAAGTCCCCTATATCCTTTGTCAAGTATATCCGTATATATTGGTTTAACTTGAAGCTTCTATATTTTATACGATGCAAATCATTAAATGAAAATTCTCGAAATCTTATAATGTTTTAGTCGTAAAATAATTTCCAATTTATCTTGAAAATGTATGATAATTTGATTTGGTTAACTAAATGATCATATAATATTTAACAAAAAAACTCGTGTGCACGCATTTTCATCATGCACATCCTACGAACGGTTTTGTATGGTTAGCACTTATAATGGGATTTGTGTGATGAAAGTGCATGCGAATGAGCATTTTCATTCAGTGTCATTGGTTAAAACAAATCTAAATGTGCTTGCACACAACTAATGATTGAAATGCTTAGGCGTAGAAGCTTATCCAAATGTGGCAAACACTTACAAATTGTTTGTAATTTTTCCACTGTTTCAAGCGCATGCGGATCCTGATATTAGTGCCTCTACTTGATGAGTGCAAACAGCACGAAACCGGTCATGGTGTGTGTTATCAAAATGCATGCAAATGAGAATTTTCGTCAATCGTTATGGGTTTAACACATTTATACATATTGTGTGAGCACATGTTACTGAACAGGCTGTTCGCCCCAGTCTTATACGACAATGGCGCAACGTATTAACCATATCTCCTTTGTATCCAGCGCGTGGGGTCATGATTTTGAGCAATAATGCAAGTAATTATTATAATCTTTCATGCCATTATTTCATTCACACTGACCCCCAGATAGGCGTCAGTAGTGGAATATACCAGAAGCAATGCAATCTCTTCTTTCTCATAGTGGGTGTGTGAATAACGGTGAGCGTTATAAGCGCACTCTTTATTTTCTAGCCAGGATAAAGCTTGTCGACACAAGCCTCGTTTTGGAATATCACGATAGATAGCAAACAGAAGATTCAGCGGTCGAAATGAGCACCTATTTTCATTCTGACGAGTGCTGAGTACTAGATGCGGCATCTAAACGCTGTATGTTAACACATGAAATGCATTTATGAAATGTTACTATCATATTTACTATATAGCTCCTCAAAGATTTGCGATCACTGAAACGTGATTTGTACTTATTTGACCGAAGCCAACAAAGACACCAGTGTAATCTTAAGTTGAGTACACGAATGAAATTACAGAGGATATAAACTTGTTGATTGTGGTAATTGTTTTGATTGTGCTGCATCAAAAATCAAGTATTGAAGATACGAGATTAGGTTCTAAGGTTATTGTTTTATGATTTTTCATATGCAGGTCGAATGAATTTAATCTTCCATTTACATCTGTGCAGCGGGCTTTACTGATGAATAAGCCAGATTGATTGATGTTCCTATCCACGCCAACCCACGTGCGTCGATCGAAGGCAATATTAATGCAGATCGTTATAAAGTCGGGTTTTTAACATCAAACAGCTTATGCAGTCATATTGCATTTATATCAAAATTCTTAGTTGAGTGCTAGGTCTTAGTTTGACCCACTTGTAGGGCTGGTTTAATTACGAAGACAATTTTTGTGGTCGTCGGGACATTCTCTCAGAGACACGTAATCAAATTTCGTCCGTCTTCTCAAATGAATGCAAACAGTATTCCCATCAAACAATTGATGCATCAGCGTATCCGAGCGTTGAGATCCCGAAATCCCTATGTAATTGTATTCGTTGGTAGTACATGAATGTATGCTTCCTAATCCAGTCAATGACAAATTCGAACAGACCTCACGCTGATGGACAGCTTTCCCTGAGTACTAGTGCAATAAAAATTCACACGTTTTTAATCGAAGACGCAAAACCGAGCACTATTAGAGTTGTAAATGGTTCTATTTACGCTCACGAGATTCAAGAGTAGTTTACCGTGAGGTGATTGGATTGCCGGTGGAAACGTAGCGCTGAAATCGACCAAACATGCTGCTGATACCTTCCACAGTTCTTAAACATCCCATACAAAATCGCACTTTACTCTGTAGTTGCAGCAGTATCTCCATAGGTTACTCCACCGATTCCTGTTGTACGGTGCAATCACTGGACAATGCTCAACTCACCCAGATAACTTTTTGTTAAGTTCAACAGCAGCAGTGCTAACGAATCTATAAATTAAAACTACAGCATTTAGTTTTCCAAAGTGTCCGATACTTGCTACAGATTCCAAGTAAGATGATGTTTCCACCCAGTATAGCTAAATGTTTTCATGGTCAAATAATTTATCAGCTCATCCACGGAAGTCTTAATCAGAAGCACCGCGCAATCGGAAAACCCTTGCGTAAACAGTGGGTTTCATATGTTAGGAATCATCCAGGCTTTTCAGTAGAAAGAAAAAATATGTTCCTAATATTACAGTTAGAACAACGACCATCACTTTTCACCTCTGATGCATAGCCGTGGTATATGTTTCAACCTACTGATTAGCAATATATTCTGTGTGCTTTGTATCAAATCAACGATTCAACGCGATAGTGATCCTTCATAAGTCATTCTCTTATGACTAATCGCAGAACCATCAGCCATGTTGAAAACCTTCATGCACACATGGAGCTAGTCTTGTTCGTTTGCCGCATTTCCAGAGTCACGCCAGATGGAAACATTATGCGGATAATAGGAGCTCACACCTCGTTCCATCACCTGCTGCAACGATCTTCTAACGCTGATTCGTATTACATTGAGCTTATTTATCCTAACGCTTAAATTAATTCCACCATGTACGAAACCAAGTTTAGTATGCTTTCTATTCAAATGTTCTTGAAACGGAAAAATTTGACACAATCCTCTGGTATAGCAATTTGCTCTGAAGCACAAACATGTCCGAGTACATTTCACTCGAGTGAAAATATCGTTTGCAATATAGTTTGCGAACAAAATTAAATCACACTTACCTTTCGAAGTACCGGTCGCTTATGAAAACAACACATACTCAGATTCAGTCTTTCTATTGTATATAAATTCTGGTATTTTACAAAAGTGGCTTCAAAATGATAAACACAGATTCATTTAAAATAAATACGGCAAAAATTTCATACGTTGACAAACGAAATTCACTGTATTTTGCTAATAAGATTTAATTTATTATAATTTTGTGTTTAAATTGGCAAGCAAGGACTATTCAATAAATAAACTTAAACTGCAATTTGTACTGGAATTCATACAAAGCAAAGTTTCGTGTTTAGATACAAATTCAATCATTGTGGCATGCATTTTATGTTAAGGAAATAACAAAGCATCTCCGTGTTACACATTTTCTATGTTCGATATTAATGTCTAGTTAAATCTTGAACATAATAAATTTTGAAATTTCTTCGGATTTACAATTGTCATATTTTCGTATCACAATTTCCGGCAATTAACGCGTGACTATGATGTAATAAAAATATCACGGTAGAAATTGTTTCCTGACTCACGTATTCGTCCGAGATATCTGAGTGCCAGTGCTGGTTTTAGGATTTCGAACATTCTCATCCTTGGAAAATTTTTTTGTGCAGGGTTTTTCAATTGAAGTTGAACCTTCGCCAGGTATTCATCACCAAATTGATACAAATCGACAAATCCGCAGCTAAGAACGTTATCAGCCGAACGATACTGTTGAAAGGACAATATACAATCGCAACATATTGAAAAATACTGTATATTGAAAAATATTTTCAAAATTATTAAAAAAAATCGGATATCAAGCAAGCTTTTGAATTGTTTGTGGCATTTAAATTAAGATTGAGTCATATGTGCAAATTCAATTTCGAGGGTCAATGTTTTTTCACTCTTGCTCATCAAAAATCCAGGCCCATTTCACCACAGGAAAAATCTGAGTTTTCAAGAAAGATTTACCCTGATTCACCCGTTAACTATTTCTTCAATTAAAACAGCGAAATGAGAGTTATTCGATGGTAAAGCTAATGAACGATTGCTGCGGGAATAAATATGTCATTTATTACGTTTCCGCTACGAAATACTTCCACAAATAGCCTACGTAAGGTGGAGAGTTCAGCTATGATATTTGTAAATTAGTATTTTACCAGAAATGCTTCTGTATCTGAAAATGCAACCGTGGAAGGTTTTTCTGATTTTCATCATTAGACACTTGAGCATGTTGAAGAAAAGCTTGTTTTGTATTGACGACTAGTACTAGGCAATCTTTAACAGAGTTGACCTCCGTCCATTTTTACAGCATCGTTGAAAATAACAAGTTAACAACGTCCCAGTTTCGGTAGATCATTCAAAATATTGAGAACATTATTGACCCGTATACTGAACCAAATGGGTCACTGTTTGTAGCTTCAATAATTAGGAACATTTATCCATAAATTCTGAATTTCACATTGCGTTCTGACAATAGTAACTTGCGAACTGTTTTAGTAGATTTCCAGTGACGCTATTTCTTCAGCCGTCCTCAAAAAACAAAACTAAAATCTTAAGAATTGTGGTGCTCACATCCCCATCCCATATATGCGCCTCGAGTGCTCGGCCAGGAATCACTTTGTGATTCTGTATTTGAACATTGTGGTTCTTTGTAAGAACCCTATATAACAGTGGCATACAAGCATAACTTTGTTTAGAACTTAAGTCTTGTTGACTCAGTGTGGAAAACCGTGTAAATCACATACAGCGCATCGTGAGGTTTCGCTCGAAAGTACCATCTGGCTATGTATCGAAATATACACTTTCCTTAAACCATAAATTTTCTCAAATATAACGCAGCATCAATGTCTCCATCAAAAGTGTCACATTGTCATCAATAATGATTCAATATCAGAGGTCACAATTGAACCGCAATATCTTTGTCGAACACAATTCTATTTGAACACTTTCAATTATTCATTTCATTTTTTGTGGATATTTTAATACGTTACCAATTAGGAAATTTCTCAAATACTTGAAAACTCATTTCAAAAGAAATGGTTTGCATGAAGCTGGCGTTAACGTGGTGCATTGTTTTCTGACAGTGTATCTTAAATATGCGAGGATTTTACATATGATAGCTAATTACATTTTCACGAGAAGGCCATTTCACCTAGCGATTACTGCTTGACCCATGGTCGATATGAGATATAGTTTAGTGTATGTTATTGTTGTTAGCCAAGTTGGTATGGTAGATTGCGGACGTTTCGTCATCAAACTAGATGATTTCACCAGAGAGACTTCTTTCGATGCAACTGGGCGATGGGCATCATTCGAATTTATTGGCTGCGTTATACCACATCTGATTTGTTTGGATAGAACTCTTACATGTCCCGGTTGTTGACGTATTCTCTTTGGACAATATATAGCATCAAATTGAGTGACATCATTGATTGATTGCGATGTTGAATACCACTATTTGAGGAACTCGAGGAACATGTTTACTTCAAATTCGATATATATATATATATATAACCATAAATTGATTAAATGATTCAGCCATGAAAACCGTTCGTAATGACTTCATCAATATATTCTCTGTATCACACGTAACACAGTGATCAAGAATGTCAATGACTTACTGATTTGCAGGAAGTTTGATGAAACACTGTTTCTTCTGCTTTACAATCGATTTCTTTTTGGACAATCTCCGGTCTAGGCAGGTAGGAGATAACTTCAACCACTTCTCTAATAACTAAAATAAAAATCAAATTAAAATAAGTTTGATGTTTTCACTGACTACAGAAAAAAGTGATTCTAAGCAACTATTATATGGGGAGTAACTCAGATTATACCAGAATGATATCGAACTAAATATACAAAATCATTTTAATTCTCACTTGATTCAATGGTTGCTGATATGCACATGACCAAAAAAACTGTGCGAAAGTTAAACCAATTTGCAATCATTTTTCGATGCGTCTTAAAGTGTGTGTTCAAATTTTGTTTTTATACTGACCTATAGTGAGAAACGATGAATCACTGCAATTCTGCTGCTTTTTCAAGTTCATTCTCTTCTGCTAACACACTTTATAATAGAGCAACGACTTTGTGAGCGCGACCGACAGACCAATAAATATCATCGCTAACAGAATTAGTTTACACCATTGAAGAATATACAGAAAGTTGAGTGCCACAATACAATACATTTAATAATCGCCGGTATTGTTTTCGTTTTCACATTATTCGACACAGTTTTCACATATATAATGTTGGTAAATCACTTATGTTACTCGATCGAGTGTGAAACCTGTGGTGTCTCCTGTGTTTATACAGTAATGATTCAGATCCTCAGGAAAAAAACATACCATGTTCTCAATCAGTTTATTGCAGGCGTATTCAGTTCGTTAACAATCACATAGACTGCAAATTGGCAGACAGATTTACTTCTGACTGAAAACGAGAACGTTTCAGCGATTATTCAATGACATTTTTGTTCGAATTAACCCTCAAATCGGCTCAAGCTGATGGACTCAAAAAAACCTTAATAAAATCCTATGATCAGCAGCTGAGTGCACTATTAAATAAATTGCTTAAACATACTGCATCCGGAGGTGTGGTGCCAACAATATGAAAGTCTGGTTTAATTTCAATAAAAATGTTTTCAAACTTATCATCTCGAATTAGTGAAGTCACTCTGTTGCTTACAATAAACGTTTTGCTGAGCAGCAGGAGTAATGTTGGCAATAAGCACCATCCAATATGTTCTGCTGAAAACAACTAAACACAGTTCCTGCGCGCAAATTTTAGGAACTAACGGCGAGTTATCGTCAATCTCCAGTCGTAGACAAACTGCTACTTTGTGGCATTTCTATTCAGAGCTCATATTATCAGTTTGCCAATGCGAAATCTGTGTGAGTGTTTCGATTAATATAAATTGCTCACCAAACGAACCACCCCATTCAAAGCCAACGACGGCTTTGTAAAGCATACATAATTAAACGCAAGTTTTTTATGGTCAGAACTCAGAACTCAGAGTCCAGAAAGTTTTGTGGTAAAAAAGCAGTTAGTTTAACAATAACCGAATGATGACAGGTACATGCTGTAAAAATATCAAAAGCTCTTTGAAATGAATTAGGACGGTCACATGCTGCATGGTTCGTCAACCTTTCATTCAATTTACTTTCGAAAACCGTCACACATTTCAAGGGTGTGATTTCCTCAGGCTCAAAGTTCGAATTGAAACAAATTCTTATCCAGAAAAAAATCAACGTATATCCAATTGAGAATTTATAATGCTTAAATCGTTTCGATTTTCACGTGTTCGACTAAGAAGATTCGGCTCAACAAGTGTCTAAAGGGATAGTTCTCAGTACGCAATACGTCGAATGCAAACAGGAGGTCACATCGTATCCGCCTTTGGGAAAGTCGTGTCGATTTTGATATTTCATTCGATGTTTGAATGACAAATTTATTTAAATGAGACTGAGTCAAGCCTGGAATCCGAAATTTTCGACATATTGTTCTTCGGATGTTAATATCATATATCCATGACGGATGAACGATCAGAACCTAATATCCGAATGCATTCGCGGACATGGTTGCATACAGGTACTGAATCTCGAAATCGGTTTTCCACCGTTTGTGGTGAATGATTTTCTCCGAGACAACGATCATGCATGATTAAATCACTCGCATAACCTATTGTTGGTTAATAAGTGCGAGTCAAGTGCTGGCGCTTTTAAATAAACATTTCAACGTACGATTCCATTGATAAACGGGACTTGTATAAAAAACCACGCTTGCAAACTTCACCAGACCTCGGCGTTAAACCACACATACTTTTCTCCGAGGCTGAATATTTTGTTGTCTAAGGGAGTAAACTAGAGGCTATTGTGACAATAAAAGGCAACACAACTATCAATTCTCTCCCGATCTTTCCCTTTCAGATTCATGTTGATAATGGATAACGCCGACCCAAACAATTTGGAGAATATCATGTTGCGGTAATGGCTATATTGTGAAGTGAGTTATTCAATAATACCTCGGTTAACATCGCAAAGGTGTTTGAAATGTTTTGCGCGTTTGTATATAAACATCTCATAAAGTTTGTAGTCTGCAATCATGAAATGCTATCAATTATCTAAATTGGTTGGAGATAGCATGTTCACGTTATTCGGTAGTTTTACATGAGATTTCGTTAGGAGCGAATCATTAGACATTGGTGGGTCATTTTGTTTCGTTTGCTGCTTTTGGCTAAGACCTGAGCAATTAAAACTTTACCAACAGCATAGCAGGTTGAACTGCCGCAAATATGCATTTTCCGTTCGCAATGTGCAACTGTGGAACAGTTTACCTACGCATGTGGTACAATCTGGAACTGTTGAAGTTTTCAAAAAATCACTAGATATCCACGTGGAAAAGTATGTTTTTTTATGTTTGACAATAATCTAACAATATTTTGAAAATTTTTTACCATCCGATTCGATGTACATTTTTGTGGGTCTTGTAAAGCATAGCTTTTTACCTGCATATAATCTATGAATAAATCTATGAATGAATAAGCTTAACTTGACGTTTATGGGGCAAGTATTTCTATACGCATTTCATTCACGTGTGAAACAAGCAGTCACATTAGGTATCCAAGGGGCTGGATTTAAAGGACAAGGATATTGCCCTTTATAGTTGATAGACAGAGGTATCCTAAAAGAATACAGAATTAATGATTTTTAATACATATTGATTAGTTTGGGTATTTCCAATGCATGCAAGCGTGCTTCGACGTTTCTTAGTAAGTAACAACAGCAATATGTTCAGGAATGTCCTGCCTTACTACAATTCCAAAACTATTTTCTTATCGAACATTCTTTAACGAACATCGATCCCACAATTGTTGATCTGCATGAATACTGCATGTAAATACATAAAAGCCTATACGAAGGAGCACTTTTCGAAGTCGACCAAACATTACAGAATTATTAGTAGGATCATCATTCTTAGAAGAATTCCAGCTGGCATTCAGTCGAAATTCTGATGAGGATTTAACTGCAACCAGTCTCATGGTGTAAAGTTGAAGGATTGATTTCGAGGTTTTGATGGTCATATAAAGTAATTAGCTTAGCAATGATAGTAGGATGGAAAAAATGGAAAGGTTATTGTAAAAAACAAGATGAGGAATTCGATTAAGCAGTCGGAAAACGGGTAATTCAATAAAATCTCGTATAATTTCGTTTTAAAATCATGCAAACTATTAGATTTAGCCACGCTAGAATGGAAAATGTACCAAGTAAAGCAGACCCGGATTAGAATAAAAATACCTCGTACAGTTTAGGCGGAAATTGGTTACCACCAGTCTATATTCACGAGTCCGATAATTCTGAGCATCCCACCGCTTGAACAAATCCTGTATCTTATAAAATAAGATAAGGTGTTTCCTGTTTCGTTGATTGGGAAATTCGAACAGATTCAGGTGAGCTATACTGTCCTCATAAGGTTTGTTTCAGTTGATGGTAAGTAGTTTTGTTAAGCGGTGATACATTCGCTACATAAGGTTTTCTCCCGTCTCGAGTTACGGAATGCATGATTGTACAGCTTATTCCATGGCTTGTCTCAGGTATGTATTCATGATCATTGTAAATACATTAAGTGAAAATTTCACAAATACACCTTTGGACAAATTAAGGAAAACCGTTGCTTGTTTAAAGTAGGTGTGAGTAAACATTTAGGTATTTAAACTCAGCCTATCCAAATACCCAAATGATTTTCTTCAATGTAACATTTAAGAACTTGTGAAACGGGTTATGTGACCTCTACTCGATTCCCCACATGCATAACCCTGTACTTGTTGAAATTAAACGGTAGTTTGTTCTTCAACGACCACTTGTGAAACCTATAAATATCTTTTTGTAAAAGCAGACATATTCTTGGCTACGCCATCAACGCCATATCTTCATGTCGTCTACAAATAACGGACTGTTACATAGGACAATTTCCGTTACTTCATTGACATAAACAGGAATGATGATGTAACCAAGGTCTGAAACTTCTGGAACTCCGCTAGTTGCTTCGATTTCTGTTGATAATTTCAAAATCAGCACCTACCTTTGTAATACGATATTGTAGGAATTCATTTTTGCAATTCAACAAATTTCAAGTTTTGCCACGCCTTCTAAGCTCCTGCAGAATTAGCCTCTTATAACACGATCGAATGCTTTGGACATATCTAGGTAGCAGGTCTGTATTGCATGCCCTTTATCTATCGTTTGTGTTGAATGATCCAACGTTATCAGTGACTTAGATAAACTGGAATAATTCTATGTAAATCAATGCTGTTCGCTCCAACGCAACTGATTATTTTCGAAATGTTTCATTAGATCATCAACAATAAGGCGTTCAAGCAATGTGAATATGACAGATTAACGGGTCGATAATTAGCTGCATCCCAACGATTTCCACCTTTACAAATAGGAAAAATTATTCCGCGTTGCAATTCGGTAGGAATCACTCCATAAGAGATGTTTGTTTGAACAGATATCTGAGTGGTTTGTCAGCAAATTCGCACATTGCTTCGATATTAGTGATCTTATTCCGTCGGCCCAGGAGCCTTCCCGTTTTTTTATTAAGTAATGCTTGAAGGACGCGTTTAGACGTGTCATTTGTTTCACTCATTGCAACCGTTTTAAAATGGTTCTTTTTGATTAGTATATATCATGTTCACTCATGCTGAATCCCGGCGAGCTGAATAAACCGAGGTTGATGTTTCAGCAGTTTCTGATGTATGTGTTGTTTGTCCAGCTAACGTGTTTACGGACGCAACACTAGGTTTCACCTTAGCTTGACCGTGAATAAAACGATGAAGTATTTTGGGTTGAGCTACATCATGCGTGATATCCGTTCTTGGAAGTACAACTACTCGTGAATGATTAATTTGTTTAATTTGTTCCACAGTAAACTGAATGATGTCCAGGTCTCTGATGATGGGTTTTTGCCGATGATATTGCAAGAACAATGTTCCTTTAGTGTAACCACACACGAGCTCGGATTCTTAGTTTAAATTCGGTTTTTCTTCAGTTCCTGACGACAATTTCGGAGCTTCTTCGATTACAATCTTGAGGTGAGATTTTAGTCATACCTTGAACTTATGTAGGTTGCAGCTTTTTTGTTGGCTGTCAAACGCGTTGAAAAACCATCAGTTAAATTCATAATTTGCTGTTCAAGCATGGTCAAGCATGAACACCTGTTTCATGAACAAGGAGCAAGATGTAGCATATCTCAGGGCTGCACGTTATTTACTCCACACTCTCGATGAAATTGTCAAAGATTTTTGTTTGCTGTCCGAGTTTCTTTTATATGTAACTAAGTGCGTCAAGCCTAGCATGATGAAGATAGAATTTGCAAGTAAATTTTGATCGCATTCAACCTCGCACATAAATACACATGCTGACTTTACAGATTTATGAAACATTTGTGTTGTTTTTATGCATTCCTAATAATTTATGATATACTTAATATGGTTCATGTAACATATTTGCTTCTCGGACTGTTTAAGTGGCATCATTTCGACTTTCGCTGTCGTCGACTAAGAGGTGACCTCATACTGATGTACAATATTATGCACGTCCCTAACCATCCCTTGTCCAAACTTTTCACACGCTCGCCACACCGTGCCAGTCGGAAACACGAACTTTCAGTGCTTATTCCCAATTCAAGACTGAACTGTCGAAGATATTCGTATGCTGTACGTGTAAGTTTCACATGGAACACCCTCCCCTCCACTGTTACACACTCAGCCAACCTGGATATTTTAAAAGCTAATTTGGACAAACACTTGAGAGACAACCCAAACTTTGATACGATTTACACTACATGAGTTTTCCTGTTCTTCTTTTTTATTGTATATACCTCATAACTCCATCCTATGTTTATTGTTAAGCTAAATGCTTTTTAGACCAATACAACTTTGAATCACTTTGAATCACTTTGAATAGAGAGTCATACTGAAGGACGCCGTTAACACTTAATCAAAGTAGAATTTCATAAGGAACGTTTTCAATGTCGAGTTGATTTCTTGTCAGAACGAGATCCAAGATTGAAGGTAATTTAGTTTTGCGGCTTCGTGTATTATATGTCATGCGGTCAGAAAGAGGAATATTGTCCAACACCTCACAGAATTCGCATTCCAAGGAGTGTTCGGAGTGGATGGTACTGCGAGGCAGAGATTCGGAATATTGAAGTCACCTAAACCTATACATCCACAAGTGAACATGTAATTAACCATGCGAATTCTCTTGAGTATTGCCGAATTGTTATTTTAGTGTGAAGTCCGCGGGTGATATACTACTAACACAACACTTTTTTCGCGCTAGCTAAACGGACTGAGAACCATTGTGTATCACGTACACGATGTCTGGATTCGAAATCTTACGGTACAGAAGATTTTGCTATAATACAATGCTACACCTCCTCTCGTGTCAAGGTCATTCTGAATAATTGACGTACCGGTTATTCATACTTCACTATTTGTTTGGTGAATCTAGAACCACTTTTTCTTTAGGGCGATGATGTCTGGTGAACATTGTATAAAAACTGCACGCAGTTCACCTATTTTATTGGCCAGACAATGTGCATTAGTTTTGGAGCAGTTTCTTTTAATTTTGGTCAACACGATGGGGAAGGATGATAGCGGAGTGCAGAACATTTGTTAGGCCACTACTCCAGAGCCGGTTTTTAAGGTTTTATTCTTGCAAGGAAGCCAGATCGTTGTGACGTTGTACTGTTGAAATACAGTGTCATGTAATGTCAAATACTAATTGTCTTGGTGGTGTTTCTATCGGATATTGTGCGGCATCTAACTGACCAGCATGAAGTTTCGATGGGCTTAGCATAAGTGCTCGTGGCATTAGTTTGCGGCTATGCTCCAAACGAGTTTTGACCGTGTCTAACATATATAAACTCGAAAACGATTTTTAAGGGGATTAGGACCGATGTCGTTATAAATAGAGGATTTGGAATTGCGGAACGTGTCCTTCGCAGCTACATCATAGAAGCCATTTATATTGCCATGATATCTCCATTGTATCTGATAGTGTTTGCGTCACAATGATTTATCAGTTACTTCATCCACTTCTGGTGCTCCCAAAAGGAATAAAATTTGACTATATCTCTGGTTCGTTTGAGCTTGTTGCTAAGCGTATCGGGCCCTTTCCCACAGGTGCACATCAGCGAAGATCCTTGCAGTGGTATCTGGATCCAGAATAGTAGGGGTTTTCTAGAACCGTTTAAGAGTTGACCGTGATTTAAAGCAGTTTCGGCTGCACCAGATTTGACGAAGTAGGTTTACGATTTAGTCGTACCAATGATAGTGATTCAACTGGCTCCAAGTCCATGCTGCTGCATAACTTTCTCCATTCTTTTTTATCGCGCTTTAGCCTGTCCTCTAGTGAGGTGGCACTCTTTTGATTTACGTTGGTGCAAATACCGGTTACTCCTCGAAGTGATTGTACACTGTGTGCTTATCGCGTTCGCTGGTTACGTGACTTGTCAACGACCTTGAATCGAATAACCATCGTGCTCACTTTAAGACTGCTTTGCATCGTGACATTCGGTTTTGAATCTGATGGTTTTTCTTGTATCTTCAGATGAGCAGGTGGCTTTGGCTCCCTAAATTTTTGCGAATCATGGCAGTTTTGGGCAGACAGGCCTTCAACATTAGCATTTGTTAAGGTGGCATCTGGATGAGAATAAACATCTTAAAGACTCTAAGGCACATTTGTAACAGCAGAACCTTCTTGTTGATTGGTTTGCATTGACGCAGCTTTACTCTAACAGGTATTAAATTCAGTGGTTTCCGATTTATTGAAATTTGAACGGACAAGCTGAACATTGTTATCCGTGACCATAGACTATAAGCATGCCTTTATCGTTTGTAAAAAATGCTCGAAGCACAGCATCCAATCATCCATAATGATTTGCTTGACACTTGTTCCAGCAGGCAAATCTGCGTTCAGCTTATTTCGGCTCTTTTTATAACTGTATCATACAACAGGCAAGTTTTCATCATTTAGGATCCATATCACCTACGTGGTGAATAAGTTTTCAAATTTTGCGTGTCGTGTGTGTGAGCAGTTGCGATATTTTTTTCGTATGCACCATGAGTGCACTTCACTGTTTTGCCAAAACGAACCAATATGATTTTGACCAAAAAGCTTAAAACTTTCACAAGAGCAATCATGGTTTCATGATATTTTGTGTTGAGGTTCATGGTTTCTAGAGTGCAACCTACGTCTACGCTTTTAAGGCGCGAACCTGCTCTATTGATCTGCTCATCAGGTTTACCTTGTCTTATTCTCTGTATAATACAACGTGTGCGCACTAAACTCTGGATCGATATTGCAAACAGATAGAAAGATTTAGCTGGGTTGCGCTAGACGCTTTGGAGACACATTCATATTGCAGAAATCAACACGTTTTGGTCGTTGGTCTGAATCACACGACCTGAGTGTTATGTTATGTTGGCCTGTTCGGTCGATGTCGACCAATGATGTACATCACAATCGCATGAATGTTCATGTTCTACAGATTGTTCAATGACTGAACGGTCCGAATAGGGATAAATAATCTCTCTCGCAGCGCTTGCAACGGTAGTTAGACCTCGGTTTTAAGGCGTCATTAGCACGCTTGCTGCGTGACCTGTGTTCAGCAGATAAGAGCTGTATCTGAGTATTTATTGATTAACTAATTGGGAACTGCACGTGAATATCTCATCTGGTTCAAATTATCGACCAACTATCGATTTTTTATGCTATCACCTGAGGTCAATGTGTGATATCTGCACTCCCATAATCAATTTTCCGGTAGCAATGTAGTTTTTAGCAAATTTATTGGTGGGTTTGCAACCACAGTTTCATTTTTCGGTAGTACCTCTAAGCCATACCGCTAGTCTATGGACGGAACGACCATGTTCTCAGTCGCTGGATACCCAAGCCTTGATCTGGCCATATGTGTTCTGAATATCCCGAAAGTGACAATCACGTTTTCCGCTATCTTGTGGGTCATCGTTACTGCGGTTTAGTTTGGGGACGAAACCGCTTCTATCAAGCGAGCTAATTGCTCAACCATCGCGGCAATATTGCAGTTTTCCGCATTGCTCATTGTTATGTGTCGGAATACATTCATGACCCAATCCTGCATTGCCCGGCTTCCTTCCACTTCAACCAACATGGGATTTCCTTGTCTCTCCTCTATTAATTCCTGACAGCGACACTTTGTTACCATGAATTCTTCAACAGCGCAAGCCATTCAAGGTCAAAATGCACTTCGCTTCTGCGGCTCCACAACTCGGTTTGCACTAGCGTGTTGGTCATTATGTTTTACTTCAAGCATGTAGGCTCCTACAGTCCTGGGGATGAAATTTACATTTCCTGGTCGCAAGGGATCGTCGAATTTCATTAAAATTATTATCCTCCCGTCAAATATATCTGTTCAATTTACCTAATACCGCTTATTCGCAACAAATATTTCATCTGTTTTGTTCCGTTTTCTAGATGCTCCAGCACCTTTGTTAATTCGTCTTGATGTTAGCTGACTGTACAACAATTTATTGGCTGCATTGAGTTTATAGGACTGCCATTGCTGCTTTGACATGATCCTCTGTAGTTGGACGTAACAATCCAAGAGGCAACTCGTTATCTTTCATATTACAGTGAGTCAGAAGTCAACACGTTTCGAAAAGAACGTTCATTACGCCTGTCTGATTCGTTCCACCGGATTATTTTTGGATGATCTGTTTGCACATAGCACATGCCTACACACATGACTACCTGTACATTATGCAAACATCTCAGTTTAATGAGTGATAGCTGGCCTCTCATTATCACGTTTCCACTCGTAATGTGATTTGTACCCATTTGGTTCAATTCTTGCTGTTTTCACGTCAGGGGCGTAAGACTGACCTCGGTTATCTGATAATATGCGACATCCTATTTTCACGGTTTCCGTCACTCACCTCACCTTCAAAATCGTAACCACATACATAACAGCTACATGGTTCTTTTTCGTTTACCCACATCCTATTTAGTGACATTTCTATCAGCCTGCTCTGCCTTACTGAAACGATGTGGTGTTCAGTAAAACTAGATAATGGAGACGAAAGTACCATCGTAACCATATACCTCTCGCCATCTTATGGAAGCACATCTAACGATAAATTAATCGAATTCTCGCAATACAACACAAGCAGCATGACTGCTCAATTGCTGAACGTGGGTGATTTTAATCTCCCGCATCTTTTTTCCAGAAGTAAACACTGTCTGCATTCGTTTGAACATAAATTCAAGGTGGTTATCGAATTAGCTTCACTGCATACCACGTTGATCAGCCAAATCACAACCACGGTCCTGACCAACCTTCAACCATTCACCTTGTCTTGACCATTAAAGCAACCGGGGTATAGGATATTCGATACCTGGCACCATTTGTGAAGAGTGACCATGCGGTGCTCGTCATTGATTATGTATGTAGTGCTGAACGATTAAGCGACCATTCAAATTTCTTTAGGAAAATGCAATTTAAATCCTTAACACATCAGACAACGAGAAGCGCACACTCATGAGTTTGAATTCATAGATTCGGGCTTATATTGCAATACATTTCTAAATTATATGAATTCGAAGATTGTCGAAAATTCTATTCGTATTCCAGACAAATGCCAGCACCACTACTAGTTTGTTATCCTGAGTAGAACAAAGAAATTTTGTCTATAAAGAAATAGTCTTGGGTCATTTTTAGGACTTTTGTTGCGGATGTAACTTGGGAGCTATTCTGTCAGATACGGAATTACATTACGACTCTTGTAAGAGAAGATCGCGAGCAGTTCCAATGGACCTTGCTTGATAGAATGGAAAAGAATACTAAGCTTCTGAACAAGATAGTCAATGAGCAGTCGAGTATCAATTCAGTCGCATTCTCCATACAAACGCCTAATAGATTGACTACCTCTGCCCAACGTACCACCTATGGTTTAACAACGTCTTACTTACATGTCTTTAATCTATAGCGTTGTATCCCATATCAAGTATTAACAAATTCGCCTCGTTTGGAATTATTAAGTGAAATGACTGTCAATTAATATATGCTTGGGCGGGAACTTTGTCAGCAAAACTAAAAGAAATCTCCCGGCGCAGACAAATTACTCCCGCCATACGCCGCAGATGCCACATTGCCTTGACTGCTGTGTCAAGCGTATCGGGCCCTTTCCCACAGGTGCACATCAGCGAAGATCCTTGCAGTGGTATATGGATCCAGGATAGTAAGAGGTTTTCTAGAACCGTTCAAGAGTTGACCGTGATTTAAAGCAGTTTCGGCTGCACCAGATTTGACGAAGTAGGTTTACGATTTAGTCGTACCAATGATAGTGATTCAACTGGCTTCAAGTCCATGCTGCTGCATAACTTTCTCCATTCTTTTTTATCGCGCTTTAGCCTGTCCCCTAGTGAGGTGGCACTCTTTTGATTTACGTTGGTGCAAATACCGATTAGTCCGTGTAGCGTCTGTACACTGTGTGCTTATCGCGTCCGCTGGTTTCGTGACTTGTCAACGACCTTAAATCGAATAACCATCGTGCTCAGTTTAAGACTGCTTTGTATCGTGACATTCGGTTTTGAATCTGATGGTTTTCCCTGTATCTTCAGATGAGCAGGTGGCTTTTGCTCCGTAAATTTTCGCGAATCATGGCAGTTTTGGGCAGACAAGCCTTCAACATTAGCATTTGTTAAGGTGGCATCTGGATGAAAATAAACATCTTAAAGACTCTACGGCATATTCGTAACAGCAGAACCTTCTTGTTGAATGGTTTGCATTGACGCAGTTTTACTCTAACAAGTATTAAATTCAGTGGTTGCCGATTTATTGAAATTTGAACAGACAAGCTGAACATTGTTATCCGTGACCATAGACTCTAAGCATGCCTTTAACGTTTGTAAATAATGCTCGCAGCACAGCATCCAATCATCCATATTGATTTGCTTGACTCTTGTTTCAGCAGGCAAATCTGCGTTTAGTTTATTTCGGCTCTTTTTATAACTGTATCATACAACAGACAAGTTTTCATCATTCAGGATCCATATCACCTACGTGGTGAATAAGTTCTCAAATTTTGCGTGTCGTGTGTGTGAGCAGTTGCGATATTTTTTCGTATGCACCATGAGTGCACTTCACTGTTTTGCCAAAACGAACCAATATGATTTTGACCCAAAAGCTTAAAACTTTCACAAGAGCAATCATGGTTTCATGATAATTTGTGTTGTGGTTCATGGTTTCTAGAGTGCAACCTACGTGTACGCTTTTATGGCGCGAACCTGCACTATTGATCCGCTCATCAGGTTTACCTTGTCTTATTCTCTGTATAATACAACGTGTGCGCACTAAACTCTGGATTGATATTGCAAACAAATCGACAGATTTAGCTGAGGTGCGCTAGACGCTTTTGAGACACATTCATATTGCAGAAGTCAACACGTTTGGGACGTTGGTCTGAATCACACGACCTGAGTGTTATGTTATGTTGGCCTGTTCGGTCGATGTCGACCAAGAATGTACATCACAATCGCATGAATGTTCATGTTCTACAGATTGCTTAATGACTGAACGGTCCGAATCAGGATAAACAATCTCTCTCGCAGCGCTTGCAACGGTAGTTAGACCTCGGTTGTAAGGCGTCATTTGCACGCTTGCTGCGTGACCTGTGTTCAGCAGCCAAGAGCTGTATCTGATTATTTATTGATCAACTAATTGAGAACTGCACGTGAATATCTCATCTGGTTCAAATTATCGACCAACTATCGGTTTATTATGCTATCACCCAAGGTAAATGAGTGATATCTGCACTCCCATATTCAATTTTCCGGTAGCAATGTAGTTTTTAGCAAATTTATTGGTGGGTTTGCAACCACAGTTTCATTTTTCGGTAGTACCTCTAGGCCATACCGCTAGTCTATGGACGGAACGACGATGTTCTCAGTCGCTGGATACCCGAGCCTGGCCATATGGGTTCTAAAATCCTGAAGGGGACAATCACGTTTTCCGTTATCTCTTGTGTCATCGTTACCGCGGTGTAGTTTGGTGACGAAACCGCTTCTATCAAGCGAGGTAATTGCTCAACCATCGCGGCAATATTGCAGTTTTCCGCATTGCTCATTGTTATGTGTCGGAATACATTCATGACTCAAGCCTGCATTAGCCGGCTAACTTCCACTTCAACCAACATGAGAGTTCCTTGTCTCTCCTCTATTAATTCCTGACCGCGTTACTTTGTTACCATGAATTCTTCAACAGCGCAAGCCATTTAAGGTCAAAATGCACTTCGCTTCTGCAGCCCCACAACTCGGTTTGCACTAGCGTGTTGGTCATTATGTTTTACTTCAAGCATGTAGGGTCCTACAGTCCTGGGGATGAAATTTACATTTCCTGGTCGCAAAGGATCGTCGAATTTCATTAAAATTATTATCCTTCCGTCAAATATATCTTTTTAATTTACCTAATACCGCTTATTCGCAACAAATATTTCATCCGTTTTGTTCGGTTCTCTAGATGCTCCAACACATTTGTTAATTCGTCGTCTTGATGTTAGCTGACTGCACAACAATTTATTGGCTGCATTGAGTTTATAAGACTGCCATTGCTGCTTTGACATGATCCTCTGTAGTTGGACGTAACAATCCAAAAGGCAACTCGTTATCTTTCATATTGTAGTGAGTCAGAAGTCAACACGTTACGAACAGAACGTTTATTATGCCTGTCTGATTCGTACCACCTGATTATTTATGGATGATCTGTTTACACATAGCACATGCCTTGGATCATCCGACGACTACCTGTACATTATGCAAACATCTCAGGTTAATGAGTGATAGCTGGCCTCTTATTATCACGTTTCCACTCGTAATGTGATTTGTGGAACAGTTTACCTTCAACCGTTGCTCACGCCACTAGCTTGCATGACTTTAAAACGGAATTAGACGGATTTTTATTGCATTATCCGTTTCCAGGACACTTATATACTGTTTAATCTATGTTCTTATATTGTTTATATACTTAAATTTCAAATTCTACCATCCTATGGTTGTTGTTAAGCTTAATGTGAACTGAAGTTCACGTCTACTCGCTACTTTATAAGTAGCTGTTGTTAAGCTTGTTGCTTTTTAGACCATTAAAAACCTTGACTTATTTCGAATTACCTTGAATCACCCATTTGGTTCAATTCTTGCTGTTTTCACGTCAAGGGCGTTAGACTGACCTCGGTTATCTGATAATATGCGACATCCTATTTTCTCGGTTTCCGTCACTCACCTCACCTTCAAAATCGTAACCACATACATAACAGCTACATGGTTCTTTTTCGTTTACCCACATCCTATTTAGTGACATTTCTATCAGCCTGCTTTGCCTTACTGAAACGATTTGGTGTTCAGTAAAACTAGTTAATGTGGACGAAAGTACCATCGTAACCATTTACCTCTCGCCATCTTATGGAAGCACATCTAACGATAAATTAATCGAATTCTCGCAATACAACACAAGCAGCTAGACTGCTCAATTGCTGAACGTGGGTGATTTTAATCTCATGCATCTTCTTTCCACCAGTGAACACTGTCTGCATTCGTTTGAACATAAATTCAAGGTGGTTATCGAATTAGCTTCACTGCATACCACGTTGATCAGCCAAATCACAACCACGGTCCTGACCAACCTTCAACCATTCACCTTGTCTTGACCATTAAAGCAACCGGGGTATAGGATATTCGATACCTGGCACCATTTGTAAAGAGTGACCATGCGATGCTCGTCATTGATTATGTATGTAGTGCTGAACGATTAAGCGAACATTCAAATTTCTTTAGGAAAATGCAATTTAAATCCAGACTACAGGAAGCGCACACTCATGAGTTTGAATTCATAGATTCGGGCTTATATTGCAATACATTTCTAAATTATATGAATTCGAAGATTGTCGAAAATTCTATTCGTATTCCAGACAAATGCCAGCACCACTACTAGTTTGTTATCCTGAGTAGAACAAAGAAATTTTGTCTATAAAGAAATAGTCTTGGGTCATTTTTAGGACTTTTGTTGCGGATGTAACTTGGGAGCTATTCTGTCAGATACGGAATTACATTACGACTCTTGTAAGAGAAGATCGCGAGCAGTTCCAATGGACCTTGCTTGATAGAATGGAAAAGAATACTAAGCTTCTGAACAAGATAGTCAATGAGCAGTCGAGTATCAATTCAGTCGCATTCTCCATACAAACGCCTAATAGATTGACTACCTCTGCCCAACGTACCACCTATGGTTTAACAACGTCTTACTTACATGTCTTTAATCTATAGCGTTGTATCCCATATCAAGTATTAACAAATTCGCCTCGTTTGGAATTATTAAGTGAAATGACTGTCAATTAATATATGCTTGGGCGGGAACTTTGTCAGCAAAACTAAAAGAAATCTCCCGGCGCAGACAAATTACTCCCGCCATACGCCGCAGATGCCACATTGCCTTGACTGCTGTGTCAAGCGTATCGGGCCCTTTCCCACAGGTGCACATCAGCGAAGATCCTTGCAGTGGTATATGGATCCAGGATAGTAAGAGGTTTTCTAGAACCGTTCAAGAGTTGACCGTGATTTAAAGCAGTTTCGGCTGCACCAGATTTGACGAAGTAGGTTTACGATTTAGTCGTACCAATGATAGTGATTCAACTGGCTTCAAGTCCATGCTGCTGCATAACTTTCTCCATTCTTTTTTATCGCGCTTTAGCCTGTCCCCTAGTGAGGTGGCACTCTTTTGATTTACGTTGGTGCAAATACCGATTAGTCCATGTAGCGTCTGTACACTGTGTGCTTATCGCGTCCGCTGGTTTCGTGACTTGTCAACGACCTTAAATCGAATAACCATCGTGCTCAGTTTAAGACTGCTTTGTATCGTGACATTCGGTTTTGAATCTGATGGTTTTCCCTGTATCTTCAGATGAGCAGGTGGCTTTTGCTCCGTAAATTTTCGCGAATCATGGCAGTTTTGGGCAGACAGGCCTTCAACATTAGCATTTGTTAAGGTGGCATCTGGATGAAAATAAACATCTTAAAGACTCTACGGCATATTCGTAACAGCAGAACCTTCTTGTTGAATGGTTTGCATTGACGCAGCTTTACTCTAACAAGTATTAAATTCAGTGGTTGCCGATTTATTGAAATTTGAACAGACAAGCTGAACATTGTTATCCGTGACCATAGACTCTAAGCATGCCTTTAACGTTTGTAAATAATGCTCGAAGCGCAGCATCCAATCATCCATATTGATTTGCTTGACTCTTGTTCCAGCAGGCAAATCTGCGTTTAGTTTATTTCGGCTCTTTTTATAACTGTATCATACAACAGACAAGTTTTCATCATTCAGGATCCATATCACCTACGTGGTTAATAAGTTCTCAAATTTTGCGTGTCGTGTGTGTGAGCAGTTGCGATATTTTTTCGTATGCACCATGAGTGCACTTCACTGTTTTGCCAAAACGAACCAATATGATTTTGACCCAAAAGCTTAAAACTTTCACAAGAGCAATCATGGTTTCATGATAATTTGTGTTGTGGTTCATGGTTTCTAGAGTGCAACCTACGTGTACGCTTTTATGGCGCGAACCTGCACTATTGATCCGCTCATCAGGTTTACCTTGTCTTATTCTCTGTATAATACAACGTGTGCGCACTAAACTCTGGATCGATATTGCAAACAAATCGAAAGATTTAGCTGAGGTGCGCTAGACGCTTTCGAGACACATTCATATTGCAGATGTCAACACGTTTTGGTCGTTGGTCTTAATCACACGACCTGAGTGTTAGGTTATGTTGGCCCTTTCGTTCGATGTCGACCAAGGATGTACATCACAATCGCATGAATGTTCATGTTCTACAGATTGTTTAATGACTGAACGGTCCGAATCAGGATAAACAATCTCTCTCGCAGCGCTTGCAACGGTAGTTAGACCTCGGTTGTAAGGCGTCATTTGCACGCGCGCTGCGTGACATGTGTTCAGCAGCCAAGAGCTGTATCTGATTATTTATTGATCAACTAATTGAGAACTGCACGTGAATATCTCATCTGGTTCAAATTATCGAACAACTATCGGTTTATTATGCTATCACCCAAGGTTAATGAGTGATATCTTCACTCCCATATTAAATTTTCCGGTAGCAATGTATTTTCTAGCAAATTTATTGGTGGGTTTGCAACCACAGTTTCATTTTTCGGTAGTACCTCTAGGCCATACCGCTAGTCTATGGACGGAACCACCATGTTCTCAGTCGCTGGATACCCGAGCCTGGCCATATGGGTTCTAAAATCCTGAAGGGGACAATCACGTTTTCCGTTATCTCTTGTGTCATCGTTACTGCGGTGTAGTTTGGTGACGAAACCGCTTCTATCAAGCGAGGTAATTGCTCAACCATCGCGGCAATATTGCAGTTTTCCGCATTGCTCATTGTTATGTGTCGGAATACATTCATGACTCAAGCCTGCATTAGCCGGCTAACTTCCACTTCAACCAACATGAGAGTTCCTTGTCTCTCCTCTATTAATTCCTGACCGCGTTACTTTGTTACCATGAATTCTTCAACAGCGCAAGCCATTTAAGGTCAAAATGCACTTCGCGTCTGCAGCCCCACAACTCGGTTTGCACTAGCGTGTTGGTCATTATGTTTTACTTCAAGCATGTAGGGTCCTACAGTCCTGGGGATGAAATTTACATTTCCTGGTCGCAAGGGATCGTCGAATTTCATTAAAATTATTATCCTTCCGTCAAATATATCTGTTCAATTTACCTAATACCGCTTATTCGCAACAAATATTTCATCCGTTTTGTTCCGTTCTCTAGATGCTCCAACACATTTGTTAATTCGTCGTCTTGATGTTAGCTGACTGTACAACAATTTATTGGCTGCATTGAGTTTATAAGACTGCCATTGCTGCTTTGACATGATCCTCTGTAGTTGGACGTAACAATCCAAAAGGCAACTCGTTATCTTTCATATTGTAGTGAGTCAGAAGTCAACACGTTACGAACAGAACGTTTATTATGTCTGTCTGATTCGTACCACCTGATTATTTATGGATGATCTGTTTACACATAGCACATGCCTTGGATCATCCGACGACTACCTGTACATTATGCAAACATCTCAGGTTAATGAGTGATAGCTGGCCTCTTATTATCACGTTTCCACTCGTAATGTGATTTTTGGAACAGTTTACCTTCAACCGTTGCTCACGCCACTAGCTTGCATGACTTTAAAACGGAATTAGACGGATTTTTATTGCATTATCCGTTTCCAGGACACTTATATACTGTTTAATCTATGTTCTTATATTGTTTATATACTTAAATTTCAATTTTTACCATCCTATGGTTGTTGTTAAGCTTAATGTGAACTGAAGTTCACGTCTACTCGCTACTTTATAAGTAGCTGTTGTTAAGCTTGTTGCTTTTTAGACCATTAAAAACCTTGACTTATTTCGAATTACCTTGAATCACCCATTTGGTTCAATTCTTGCTGTTTTCACGTCAGGGGCGTTAGACTGACCTCGGTTATCTGATAATATGCGACATCCTATTTTCTCGGTTTCCGTCACTCACCTCACCTTCAAAATCGTAACCACATACATAACAGCTACATGGTTCTTTTTCGTTTACCCACATCCTATTTAGTGACATTTCTATCAGCCTGCTTTGCCTTACTGAAACGATTTGGTGTTCAGTAAAACTAGTTAATGTGGACGAAAGTACCATCGTAACCATTTACCTCTCGCCATCTTATGGAAGCACATCTAACGATAAATTAATCGAATTCTCGCAATACAACACAAGCAGCTAGACTGCTCAATTGCTGAACGTGGGTGATTTTAATCTCATGCATCTTCTTTCCACCAGTGAACACTGTCTGCATTCGTTTGAACATAAATTCAAGGTGGTTATCGAATTAGCTTCACTGCATACCACGTTGATCAGCCAAATCACAACCACGGTCCTGACCAACCTTCAACCATTCACCTTGTCTTGACCATTAAAGCAACCGGGGTATAGGATATTCGATACCTGGCACCATTTGTAAAGAGTGACCATGCGATGCTCGTCATTGATTATGTATGTAGTGCTGAACGATTAAGCGAACATTCAAATTTCTTTAGGAAAATGCAATTTAAATCCAGACTACAGGAAGCGCACACTCATGAGTTTGAATTCATAGATTCGGGCTTATATTGCAATACATTTCTAAATTATATGAATTCGAAGATTGTCGAAAATTCTATTTGTATTCCAGACAAATGCCAGCACCACTACTAGTTTGTTATCCTGAGTAGAACAAAGAAATTTTGGCTATAAAGAAATAGTCTTGGGTCATTTTTAAGACTTTTGTTGCGGATGTAACTTGGGAGCTATTCTGTCAGATACGGAATTACATTACGACTCTTGTAAGAGAAGATCGCGAGCAGTTCCAATGGACCTTGCTTGAGAGAATGGAAAAGAATACTAAGCTTCTGAACAAGATAGTCAATGAGCAGTCGAGTATCAATTCAGTCGCATTCTCCATACAAACGCCTAATAGATTGACTACCTCTGCCCAACGTACCACCTATGGTTTAACAACGTCTTACTTACATGTCTTTAATCTATAGCGTTGTATCCCATATCAAGTATTAACAAATTCGCCTCGTTTGGAATTATTAAGTGAAATGACTGTCAATTAATATATGCTTGGGCGGGAACTTTGTCAGCAAAACTAAAAGAAATCTCCCGGCGCAGACAAATTACTCCCGCCATACGCCGCAGATGCCACATTGCCTTGACTGCTGTGTCAAGCGTATCGGGCCCTTTCCCACAGGTGCACATCAGCGAAGATCCTTGCAGTGGTATATGGATCCAGGATAGTAAGAGGTTTTCTAGAACCGTTCAAGAGTTGACCGTGATTTAAAGCAGTTTCGGCTGCACCAGATTTGACGAAGTAGGTTTACGATTTAGTCGTACCAATGATAGTGATTCAACTGGCTTCAAGTCCATGCTGCTGCATAACTTTCTCCATTCTTTTTTATCGCGCTTTAGCCTGTCCCCTAGTGAGGTGGCACTCTTTTGATTTACGTTGGTGCAAATACCGATTAGTCCATGTAGCGTCTGTACACTGTGTGCTTATCGCGTCCGCTGGTTTCGTGACTTGTCAACGACCTTAAATCGAATAACCATCGTGCTCAGTTTAAGACTGCTTTGTATCGTGACATTCGGTTTTGAATCTGATGGTTTTCCCTGTATCTTCAGATGAGCAGGTGGCTTTTGCTCCGTAAATTTTCGCGAATCATGGCAGTTTTGGGCAGACAGGCCTTCAACATTAGCATTTGTTAAGGTGGCATCTGGATGAAAATAAACATCTTAAAGACTCTACGGCATATTCGTAACAGCAGAACCTTCTTGTTGAATGGTTTGCATTGACGCAGCTTTACTCTAACAAGTATTAAATTCAGTGGTTGCCGATTTATTGAAATTTGAACAGACAAGCTGAACATTGTTATCCGTGACCATAGACTCTAAGCATGCCTTTAACGTTTGTAAATAATGCTCGAAGCACAGCATCCAATCATCCAGATTGATTTGCTTGACTCTTTTTCCAGCAGGCAAATCTGCGTTCAGTTTATTTCGGCTCTTTTTATAACTGTGTCATACAACAGACAAGTTTTCATCATTCAGGATCCATATCACCTACGTGGTGAATAAGTTCTCAAATTTTGCGTGTCGTGTGTGTGAGCAGTTGCGATATTTTTTCGTATGCACCATGAGTGCACTTCACTGTTTTGCCAAAACGAACCAATATGATTTCGACCCAAAAGCTTAAAACTTTCACAAGAGCAATCATGGTTTCATGATAATTTGTGTTGTGGTTCATGGTTTCTAGAGTGCAACCTACGTGTACGCTTTTATGGCGCGAACCTGCACTATTGATCCGCTCATCAGGTTTACCTTGTCTTATTCTCTGTATAATACAACGTGTGCGCACTAAACTCTGGATCGATATTGCAAACAAATCGAAAGATTTAGCTGAGGTGCGCTAGACGCTTTCGAGACACATTCATATTGCAGATGTCAACACGTTTTGGTCGTTGGTCTTAATCACACGACCTGAGTGTTAGGTTATGTTGGCCTGTTCGTTCGATGTCGACCAAGGATGTACATCACAACCGCATGAATGTTCATGTTCTACAGATTGTTTAATGACTGAACGGTCCGAATCAGGATAAACAATCTCTCTCGCAGCGCTTGCAACGGTAGTTAGACCTCGGTTGTAAGGCGTCATTTGCACGCTTGCTGCGTGACCTGTGTTCAGCAGCCAAGAGCTGTATCTGATTATTTATTGATCAACTAATTGAGAACTGCACGTGAATATCTCATCTGGTTCAAATTATCGACCAACTATCGGTTTATTATGCTATCACCCAAGGTTAATGAGTGATATCTGCACTCCCATATTCAATTTTCCGGTAGCAATGTAGTTTTTAGCAAATTTATTGGTGGGTTTGCAACCACAGTTTCATTTTTCGGTAGTACCTCTAGGCCATACCGCTAGTCTATGGACGGAACGACGATGTTCTCAGTCGCAGGATACCCGAGCCTGGCCATATGGGTTCTAAAATCCTGAAGGGGACAATCACGTTTTCCGTTATCTCTTGTGTCATCGTTACTGCGGTGTAGTTTGGTGACGAAACCGCTTCTATCAAGCGAGGTAATTGCTCAACCATCGCGGCAATATTGCAGTTTTCCGCATTGCTCATTGTTATGTGTCGGAATACATTCATGACTCAAGCCTGCATTAGCCGGCTAACTTCCACTTCAACCAACATGAGAGTTCCTTGTCTCTCCTCTATTAATTCCTGACCGCGTTACTTTGTTACCATGAATTCTTCAACAGCGCAAGCCATTTAAGGTCAAAATGCACTTCGCGTCTGCAGCCCCACAACTCGGTTTGCACTAGCGTGTTGGTCATTATGTTTTACTTCAAGCATGTAGGGTCCTACAGTCCTGGGGATGAAATTTACATTTCCTGGTCGCAAGGGATCGTCGAATTTCATTAAAATTATTATCCTTCCGTCAAATATATCTGTTCAATTTACCTAATACCGCTTATTCGCAACAAATATTTCATCCGTTTTGTTCCGTTCTCTAGATGCTCCAACACATTTGTTAATTCGTCGTCTTGATGTTAGCTGACTGTACAACAATTTATTGGCTGCATTGAGTTTATAAGACTGCCATTGCTGCTTTGACATGATCCTCTGTAGTTGGACGTAACAATCCAAAAGGCAACTCGTTATCTTTCATATTGTAGTGAGTCAGAAGTCAACACGTTACGAACAGAACGTTTATTATGCCTGTCTGATTCGTACCACCTGATTATTTATGGATGATCTGTTTACACATAGCACATGCCTTGGATCATCCGACGACTACCTGTACATTATGCAAACATCTCAGGTTAATGAGTGATAGCTGGCCTCTTATTATCACGTTTCCACTCGTAATGTGATTTGTGGAACAGTTTACCTTCAACCGTTGCTCACGCCACTAGCTTGCATGACTTTAAAACGGAATTAGACGGATTTTTATTGCATTATCCGTTTCCAGGACACTTATATACTGTTTAATCTATGTTCTTATATTGTTTATATACTTAAATTTCAAATTCTACCATCCTATGGTTGTTGTTAAGCTTAATGTGAACTGAAGTTCACGTCTACTCGCTACTTTATAAGTAGCTGTTGTTAAGCTTGTTGCTTTTTAGACCATTAAAAACCTTGACTTATTTCGAATTACCTTGAATCACCCATTTGGTTCAATTCTTGCTGTTTTCACGTCAAGGGCGTTAGACTGACCTCGGTTATCTGATAATATGCGACATCCTATTTTCTCGGTTTCCGTCACTCACCTCACCTTCAAAATCGTAACCACATACATAACAGCTACATGGTTCTTTTTCGTTTACCCACATCCTATTTAGTGACATTTCTATCAGCCTGCTTTGCCTTACTGAAACGATTTGGTGTTCAGTAAAACTAGTTAATGTGGACGAAAGTACCATCGTAACCATTTACCTCTCGCCATCTTATGGAAGCACATCTAACGATAAATTAATCGAATTCTCGCAATACAACACAAGCAGCTAGACTGCTCAATTGCTGAACGTGGGTGATTTTAATCTCATGCATCTTCTTTCCACCAGTGAACACTGTCTGCATTCGTTTGAACATAAATTCAAGGTGGTTATCGAATTAGCTTCACTGCATACCACGTTGATCAGCCAAATCACAACCACGGTCCTGACCAACCTTCAACCATTCACCTTGTCTTGACAGATAAAGCAACCGGGGTATAGGATATTCGATACCTGGCACCATTTGTAAAGAGTGACCATGCGGTGCTCGTCATTGATTATGTATGTAGTGCTGAACGATTAAGCGAACATTCAAATTTCTTTAGGAAAATGCAATTTAAATCCTTGACACATCAGACTACAGGAAGCGCACACTCATGAATTCGAATTCATGGATTCGCGCTTATATTGCAATACATTTCTAAATTATATGAATTCGAAGATTGTCGAAAATTCTATTTGTATTCCAGACAAATGCCAGCACCACTACTAGTTTGTTATCCTGAGTAGAACAAAGAAATTTTGGCTATAAAGAAAGAGTCTTGGGTCATTGAAAGGACTTTTGTTGCGGATGTAACTTGGGAGCTATTCTGTCAGATACGGAATTACATTACGACTCTTGTAAGAGAGGATCGCTAGCAGTTCCAATGGAACTTGCTTAAGAGAATGGAAAAGAATACTAAGCTTCTGAACAAGATAGTCAATGAGCAGTCGAGTATCAATCTAGGCGCATTCTCCATACAAACGCCTAATAGATTGACTACCTCTGCCCAACGTACCACCTATGGTTTAACAACGTCTTACTTACATGTCTTTAATCTTTAGCGTTGTATCCCATATCAAGTATTAACAAATTCGCCTCGTTTGGAATTATTAAGTGAAATGACTGTCAATTAATATATGTTTGGGCGGGAAGTTTGTCAGCAAAACTGAAAGAAATATCCTGGCGCAGACAAATTACTCCCGCCATACGCCGCAGATGCCGAATTGCCTTGACTGCTACTGTCACACGCTTATTCAATCTCATCCTACATGAAGAAAACATACCAACGCATTGGAAAGCTATGATGGTAACTCCAATCAGAAAGGTGGTAGCCGTTCAGACACAGAACAATATAGAAACACAGTACGATTTTTGTGATCTCTAAATTAATGAAAGGCATTGAGTTTGCGCGCATAAGAGATCATTTTGAAAGCCAAAATATGTTGACTGTAGCGTAACGCGGTTTTTTAAGTAATCGTTGCTGGTTATCTAACCATCTCACAAAGTTCGAGGATTGAACCAAGGCACTAGACGAAGGTGGCCTAGTCTGCGGCTATATTCCAAACGAGTTTTGACCGTGTCTAACATACATAAACTCAAGAACGATTTTTAAGGGGATTAGGACCGATGTCGTTATAATTAGCGGAATTGGAATTGCGGAACTTGTCCTTCGCAGCTACATCATAGAAGCCATTTATATTGCTATGATATCTCCATTGTATCTGATATTGTTTGCGTCACAATGATTTATCAGTTACTCCATCCACTTTTGGTGCTCCCAAAAGGAATAAAATTTGACTATATCTCTGGTTCGTTTGAGCTTGTTGCTAAGCGTAGCGGGTCCTTTCCCACAGGGGCACATCAGCGAAGATCCTTGCAGTGGTATCTGGATCCAGGATAGTGAGAAGTTTTCTAGAACCGTTTAAGAGTTGACCGTGATTTAAAGCAGTTTTGGCTGCACCAGATTTGACGAAGTAGGTTTACGATTTAGTCGTACCAATGATAGTGATTCAACTGGCTCCAAGTCCATGCTGCTGCATAACTTTCTCCATTCTTGTTTATCGCGCTTTAGCCTGTCCTCTAGTGAGGTGGCACTCTTTTGATTTACGTTGGTGCAAATACTGGTTACTCCTCGAAGTGATTGTACACTGTGTGCTTATCGCGTTCGCTGGTTACGTGACTTGTCAACGACCTTGAATCGAATAACCATCGTGCTCACTTTAAGACTGCTTTGCATCGTGACATTCGGTTTTGAATCTGATGGTTTTTCTTGTATCTTCAGATGAGCAGGTGGCTTTGGCTCCCTAAATTTTTGCGAATCATGGCAGTTTTGGGCAGACAGGCCTTCAACATTAGCATTTGTTAAGGTGGCATCTGGATGAGAATAAACATCTTAAAGACTCTAAGGCACATTTGTAACAGCAGAACCTTCTTGTTGATTGGTTTGCATTGACGCAGCTTTACTCTAACAGGTATTAAATTCAGTGGTTTCCGATTTATTGAAATTTGAACGGGCAAGCTGAACATTGTTATCCGTGACCATAGACTCTAAGCATGCCTTTATCGTTTGTAAAAAATGCTCGAAGCACAGCATCCAATCATCCATAATGAATTGCTTGACACTTGTTCCAGCAGGCAAATCTGCGTTCAGCTTATTTCGGCTCTTTTTATAACTGTATCATACAACAGGCAAGTTTTCATCATTCAGGATCCATATCACCTACGTGGTGAATAAGTTCTCAAATTTTGCGTGTCGTGTGTGTGAGCAGTTGCGATATTTTTTCGTATGCACCATGAGTGCACTTCACTGTTTTGCCAAAACGAACCAATATGATTTCGACCCAAAAGCTTAAAACTTTCACAAGAGCAATCATGGTTTCATGATAATTTGTGTTGTGGTTCATGGTTTCTAGAGTGCAACCTACGTGTACGCTTTTATGGCGCGAACCTGCACTATTGATCCGCTCATCAGGTTTACCTTGTCTTATTCTCTGTATAATACAACGTGTGCGCACTAAACTCTGGATCGATATTGCAAACAAATCGAAAGATTTAGCTGAGGTGCGCTAGACGCTTTCGAGACACATTCATATTGCAGATGTCAACACGTTTTGGTCGTTGGTCTTAATCACACGACCTGAGTGTTAGGTTATGTTGGCCTGTTCGTTCGATGTCGACCAAGGATGTACATCACAACCGCATGAATGTTCATGTTCTACAGATTGTTTAATGACTGAACGGTCCGAATCAGGATAAACAATCTCTCTCGCAGCGCTTGCAACGGTAGTTAGACCTCGGTTGTAAGGCGTCATTTGCACGCGCGCTGCGTGACATGTGTTCAGCAGCCAAGAGCTGTATCTGATTATTTATTGATCAACTAATTGAGAACTGCACGTGAATATCTCATCTGGTTCAAATTATCGAACAACTATCGGTTTATTATGCTATCACCCAAGGTTAATGAGTGATATCTTCACTCCCATATTAAATTTTCCGGTAGCAATGTATTTTCTAGCAAATTTATTGGTGGGTTTGCAACCACAGTTTCATTTTTCGGTAGTACCTCTAGGCCATACCGCTAGTCTATGGACGGAACCACCATGTTCTCAGTCGCTGGATACCCGAGCCTGGCCATATGGGTTCTAAAATCCTGAAGGGGACAATCACGTTTTCCGTTATCTCTTGTGTCATCGTTACTGCGGTGTAGTTTGGTGACGAAACCGCTTCTATCAAGCGAGGTAATTGCTCAACCATCGCGGCAATATTGCAGTTTTCCGCATTGCTCATTGTTATGTGTCGGAATACATTCATGACTCAAGCCTGCATTAGCCGGCTAACTTCCACTTCAACCAACATGAGAGTTCCTTGTCTCTCCTCTATTAATTCCTGACCGCGTTACTTTGTTACCATGAATTCATCAACAGCGCAAGCCATTTAAGGTCAAAATGCACTTCGCTTCTGCAGCCCCACAACTCGGTTTGCACTAGCGTGTTGGTCATTATGTTTTACTTCAAGCATGTAGGGTCCTACAGTCCTGGGGATGAAATTTACATTTCCTGGTCGCAAAGGATCGTCGAATTTCATTAAAATTATTATCCTTCCGTCAAATATATCTTTTTAATTTACCTAATACCGCTTATTCGCAACAAATATTTCATCCGTTTTGTTCGGTTCTCTAGATGCTCCAACACATTTGTTAATTCGTCGTCTTGATGTTAGCTGACTGCACAACAATTTATTGGCTGCATTGAGTTTATAAGACTGCCATTGCTGCTTTGACATGATCCTCTGTAGTTGGACGTAACAATCCAAAAGGCAACTCGTTATCTTTCATATTGTAGTGAGTCAGAAGTCAACACGTTACGAACAGAACGTTTATTATGCCTGTCTGATTCGTACCACCTGATTATTTATGGATGATCTGTTTACACATAGCACATGCCTTGGATCATCCGACGACTACCTGTACATTATGCAAACATCTCAGGTTAATGAGTGATAGCTGGCCTCTTATTATCACGTTTCCACTCGTAATGTGATTTTTGGAACAGTTTACCTTCAACCGTTGCTCACGCCACTAGCTTGCATGACTTTAAAACGGAATTAGACGGATTTTTATTGCATTATCCGTTTCCAGGACACTTATATACTGTTTAATCTATGTTCTTATATTGTTTATATACTTAAATTTCAATTTTTACCATCCTATGGTTGTTGTTAAGCTTAATGTGAACTGAAGTTCACGTCTACTCGCTACTTTATAAGTAGCTGTTGTTAAGCTTGTTGCTTTTTAGACCATTAAAAACCTTGACTTATTTCGAATTACCTTGAATCACCCATTTGGTTCAATTCTTGCTGTTTTCACGTCAGGGGCGTTAGACTGACCTCGGTTATCTGATAATATGCGACATCCTATTTTCTCGGTTTCCGTCACTCACCTCACCTTCAAAATCGTAACCACATACATAACAGCTACATGGTTCTTTTTCGTTTACCCACATCCTATTTAGTGACATTTCTATCAGCCTGCTTTGCCTTACTGAAACGATTTGGTGTTCAGTAAAACTAGTTAATGTGGACGAAAGTACCATCGTAACCATTTACCTCTCGCCATCTTATGGAAGCACATCTAACGATAAATTAATCGAATTCTCGCAATACAACACAAGCAGCTAGACTGCTCAATTGCTGAACGTGGGTGATTTTAATCTCATGCATCTTCTTTCCACCAGTGAACACTGTCTGCATTCGTTTGAACATAAATTCAAGGTGGTTATCGAATTAGCTTCACTGCATACCACGTTGATCAGCCAAATCACAACCACGGTCGTGACCAACCTTCAACCATTCACCTTGTCTTGACGAATAAAGCAACCGGGGTATAGGATATTCGATGCCTGGCACCATTTGTAAAGAGTGACCATGCGATGCTCGTCATTGATTATGTATGTAGTGCTGAACGATTAAGCGAACATTCAAATTTCTTTAGAAAAATGCAATTTAAATCCTTAACACATCAGACTACAGGAAGCGCACACTCATGAGTTTGAATTCATAGATTCGGGCTTATATTGCAATACATTTCTAAATTATATGAATTCGAAGATTGTCGAAAATTCTATTTGTATTCCAGACAAATGCCAGCACCACTACTAGTTTGTTATCCTGAGTAGAACAAAGAAATTTTGGCTATAAAGAAAGAGTCTTGGGTCATTGAAAGGACTTTTGTTGCGGATGTAACTTGGGAGCTATTCTGTCAGATACGGAATTACATTACGACTCTTGTAAGAGAGGATCGCTAGCAGTTCCAATGGAACTTGCTTAAGAGAATGGAAAAGAATACTAAGCTTCTGAACAAGATAGTCAATGAGCAGTCGAGTATCAATCTAGGCGCATTCTCCATACAAACGCCTAATAGATTGACTACCTCTGCCCAACGTACCACCTATGGTTTAACAACGTCTTACTTACATGTCTTTAATCTTTAGCGTTGTATCCCATATCAAGTATTAACAAATTCGCCTCGTTTGGAATTATTAAGTGAAATGACTGTCAATTAATATATGTTTGGGCGGGAACGTTGTCAGCAAAACTGAAAGAAATCTCCTGGTGCAGACAAATTACTCCCGCCATACGCCGCAGATGCCGAATTGCCTTGACTGCTACTGTCACACGCTTATTCAATCTCATCCTACATGAAGAAAACATACCAACGCATTGGAAATCATTGATGGTAACTCACATCTATAAAGGTGGTACCCGTTGAGACACAGCAAAATATAGAACAGTAACGCTTTTTGTGATCTCTAAATTAATGAAAGGCATTGAGTCAGCGCGCATATGAGATCATTTTGAAAGCCAAAATATGTTGACTGTAGCGTAACGCGGTATTTTAAGTAAACGTTGCTGGTTATCTAACCGTCTTACAAAGTTCGAGGATTGGACCAAGGCACTAGACGAAGGTGGTGGCATTAGTCTGCGGCTATATTCCAAACGAGTTTTGACCGTGTCTAACATACATAAACTCAAGAACGATTTTTAAGGGGATTAGGACCGATGTCGTTATAATTAGCGGAATTGGAATTGCGGAACTTGTCCTTCGCAGCTACATCATAGAAGCCATTTATATTGCTATGATATCTCCATTGTATCTGATATTGTTTGCGTCACAATGATTTATCAGTTACTCCATCCACTTTTGGTGCTCCCAAAAGGAATAAAATTTGACTATATCTCTGGTTCGTTTGAGCTTGTTGCTAAGCGTAGCGGGTCCTTTCCCACAGGGGCACATCAGCGAAGATCCTTGCAGTGGTATCTGGATCCAGGATAGTGAGAAGTTTTCTAGAACCGTTTAAGAGTTGACCGTGATTTAAAGCAGTTTTGGCTGCACCAGATTTGACGAAGTAGGTTTACGATTTAGTCGTACCAATGATAGTGATTCAACTGGCTCCAAGTCCATGCTGCTGCATAACTTTCTCCATTCTTGTTTATCGCGCTTTAGCCTGTCCTCTAGTGAGGTGGCACTCTTTTGATTTACGTTGGTGCAAATACTGGTTACTCCTCGAAGTGATTGTACACTGTGTGCTTATCGCGTTCGCTGGTTACGTGACTTGTCAACGACCTTGAATCGAATAACCATCGTGCTCACTTTAAGACTGCTTTGCATCGTGACATTCGGTTTTGAATCTGATGGTTTTTCTTGTATCTTCAGATGAGCAGGTGGCTTTGGCTCCCTAAATTTTTGCGAATCATGGCAGTTTTGGGCAGACAGGCCTTCAACATTAGCATTTGTTAAGGTGGCATCTGGATGAGAATAAACATCTTAAAGACTCTAAGGCACATTTGTAACAGCAGAACCTTCTTGTTGATTGGTTTGCATTGACGCAGCTTTACTCTAACAGGTATTAAATTCAGTGGTTTCCGATTTATTGAAATTTGAACGGGCAAGCTGAACATTGTTATCCGTGACCATAGACTCTAAGCATGCCTTTATCGTTTGTAAAAAATGCTCGAAGCACAGCATCCAATCATCCATAATGAATTGCTTGACACTTGTTCCAGCAGGCAAATCTGCGTTCAGCTTATTTCGGCTCTTTTTATAACTGTATCATACAACAGGCAAGTTTTCATCATTCAGGATCCATATCACCTACGTGGTGAATAAGTTCTCAAATTTTGCGTGTCGTGTGTGTGAGCAGTTGCGATATTTTTTCGTATGCACCATGAGTGCACTTCACTGTTTTGCCAAAACGAACCAATATGATTTCGACCCAAAAGCTTAAAACTTTCACAAGAGCAATCATGGTTTCATGATAATTTGTGTTGTGGTTCATGGTTTCTAGAGTGCAACCTACGTGTACGCTTTTATGGCGCGAACCTGCACTATTGATCCGCTCATCAGGTTTACCTTGTCTTATTCTCTGTATAATACAACGTGTGCGCACTAAACTCTGGATCGATATTGCAAACAAATCGAAAGATTTAGCTGAGGTGCGCTAGACGCTTTCGAGACACATTCATATTGCAGATGTCAACACGTTTTGGTCGTTGGTCTTAATCACACGACCTGAGTGTTAGGTTATGTTGGCCTGTTCGTTCGATGTCGACCAAGGATGTACATCACAACCGCATGAATGTTCATGTTCTACAGATTGTTTAATGACTGAACGGTCCGAATCAGGATAAACAATCTCTCTCGCAGCGCTTGCAACGGTAGTTAGACCTCGGTTGTAAGGCGTCATTTGCACGCTTGCTGCGTGACCTGTGTTCAGCAGCCAAGAGCTGTATCTGATTATTTATTGATCAACTAATTGAGAACTGCACGTGAATATCTCATCTGGTTCAAATTATCGACCAACTATCGGTTTATTATGCTATCACCCAAGGTTAATGAGTGATATCTGCACTCCCATATTAAATTTTCCGGTAGCAATGTAGTTTTTAGCAAATTTATTGGTGGGTTTGCAACCACAGTTTCATTTTTCGGTAGTATCTCTAGGCCATACCGCTAGTCTATGGACGGAACGACGATGTTCTCAGTCGCTGGATACCCGAGCCTGGCCATATGGGTTCTAAAATCCTGAAGGGGACAATCACGTTTTCCGTTATCTCTCGTGTCATCGTTACTGCGGTGTAGTTTGGTGACGAAACCGCTTCTATCAAGCGAGGTAATTGCTCAACCATCGCGGCAATATTGCAGTTTTCCGCATTGCTCATTGTTATGTGTCGGAATACATTCATGACTCAAGCCTGCATTAGCCGGCTAACTTCCACTTCAACCAACATGAGAGTTCCTTGTCTCTCCTCTATTAATTCCTGACCGCGTTACTTTGTTACCATGAATTCTTCAACAGCGCAAGCCATTTAAGGTCAAAATGCACTTCGCTTCTGCAGCCCCACAACTCGGTTTGCACTTGCGTGTTGGTCATTATGTTTTACTTCAAGCATGTAGGGTCCTACAGTCCTGGGGATGAAATTTACATTTCCTGGTCGCAAAGGATCGTCGAATTTCATCAAAATTATTATCCTTCCGTCAAATATATCTTTTCAATTTACCTAATACCGCTTATTCGCAACAAATATTTCATCCGTTTTGTTCCGTTCTCTAGATGCTCCAACACATTTGTTAATTCGTCGTCTTGATGTTAGCTGACTGCACAACAATTTATTGGCTGCATTGAGTTTATAAGACTGCCATTGCTGCTTTGACATGATCCTCTGTAGTTGGACGTAACAATCCAAAAGGCAACTCGTTATCTTTCATATTGTAGTGAGTCAGAAGTCAACACGTTACGAACAGAACGTTTATTATGCCTGTCTGATTCGTACCACCTGATTATTTATGGATGATCTGTTTACACATAGCACATGCCTTGGATCATCCGACGACTACCTGTACATTATGCAAACATCTCAGGTTAATGAGTGATAGCTGGCCTCTTATTATCACGTTTCCACTCGTAATGTGATTTGTGGAACAGTTTACCTTCAACCGTTGCTCACGCCACTAGCTTGCATGACTTTAAAACGGAATTAGACGGATTTTTATTGCATTATCCGTTTCCAGGACACTTATATACTGTTTAATCTATGTTCTTATATTGTTTATATACTTAAATTTCAATTTTTACCATCCTATGGTTGTTGTTAAGCTTAATGTGAACTGAAGTTCACGTCTACTCGCTACTTTATAAGTAGCTGTTGTTAAGCTTGTTGCTTTTTAGACCATTAAAAACCTTGACTTATTTCGAATTACCTTGAATCACCCATTTGGTTCAATTCTTGCTGTTTTCACGTCAGGGGCGTTAGACTGACCTCGGTTATCTGATAATATGCGACATCCTATTTTCTCGGTTTCCGTCACTCACCTCACCTTCAAAATCGTAACCACATACATAACAGCTACATGGTTCTTTTTCGTTTACCCACATCCTATTTAGTGACATTTCTATCAGCCTGCTTTGCCTTACTGAAACGATTTGGTGTTCAGTAAAACTAGTTAATGTGGACGAAAGTACCATCGTAACCATTTACCTCTCGCCATCTTATGGAAGCACATCTAACGATAAATTAATCGAATTCTCGCAATACAACACAAGCAGCTAGACTGCTCAATTGCTGAACGTGGGTGATTTTAATCTCATGCATCTTCTTTCCACCAGTGAACACTGTCTGCATTCGTTTGAACATAAATTCAAGGTGGTTATCGAATTAGCTTCACTGCATACCACGTTGATCAGCCAAATCACAACCACGGTCCTGACCAACCTTCAACCATTCACCTTGTCTTGACCATTAAAGCAACCGGGGTATAGGATATTCGATACCTGGCACCATTTGTAAAGAGTGACCATGCGATGCTCGTCATTGATTATGTATGTAGTGCTGAACGATTAAGCGAACATTCAAATTTCTTTAGGAAAATGCAATTTAAATCCAGACTACAGGAAGCGCACACTCATGAGTTTGAATTCATAGATTCGGGCTTATATTGCAATACATTTCTAAATTATATGAATTCGAAGATTGTCGAAAATTCTATTCGTATTCCAGACAAATGCCAGCACCACTACTAGTTTGTTATCCTGAGTAGAACAAAGAAATTTTGGCTATAAAGAAATAGTCTTGGGTCATTTTTAAGACTTTTGTTGCGGATGTAACTTGGGAGCTATTCTGTCAGATACGGAATTACATTACGACTCTTGTAAGAGAAGATCGCGAGCAGTTCCAATGGACCTTGCTTGAGAGAATGGAAAAGAATACTAAGCTTCTGAACAAGATAGTCAATGAGCAGTCGAGTATCAATTCAGTCGCATTCTCCATACAAACGCCTAATAGATTGACTACCTCTGCCCAACGTACCACCTATGGTTTAACAACGTCTTACTTACATGTCTTTAATTTATAGCGTTGTATCCCATATCAAGTATTAACAAATTCGCCTCGTTTGGAATTATTAAGTGAAATGACTGTCAATTAATATATGCTTGGGCGGGAACTTTGTCAGCAAAACTAAAAGAAATCTCCCGGCGCAGACAAATTACTCCCGCCATACGCCGCAGATGCCACATTGCCTTGACTGCTGTGTCAAGCGTATCGGGCCCTTTCCCACAGGTGCACATCAGCGAAGATCCTTGCAGTGGTATATGGATCCAGGATAGTAAGAGGTTTTCTAGAACCGTTCAAGAGTTGACCGTGATTTAAAGCAGTTTCGGCTGCACCAGATTTGACGAAGTAGGTTTACGATTTAGTCGTACCAATGATAGTGATTCAACTGGCTTCAAGTCCATGCTGCTGCATAACTTTCTCCATTCTTTTTTATCGCGCTTTAGCCTGTCCCCTAGTGAGGTGGCACTCTTTTGATTTACGTTGGTGCAAATACCGATTAGTCCATGTAGCGTCTGTACACTGTGTGCTTATCGCGTCCGCTGGTTTCGTGACTTGTCAACGACCTTAAATCGAATAACCATCGTGCTCAGTTTAAGACTGCTTTGTATCGTGACATTCGGTTTTGAATCTGATGGTTTTCCCTGTATCTTCAGATGAGCAGGTGGCTTTTGCTCCGTAAATTTTCGCGAATCATGGCAGTTTTGGGCAGACAGGCCTTCAACATTAGCATTTGTTAAGGTGGCATCTGGATGAAAATAAACATCTTAAAGACTCTACGGCATATTCGTAACAGCAGAACCTTCTTGTTGAATGGTTTGCATTGACGCAGCTTTACTCTAACAAGTATTAAATTCAGTGGTTGCCGATTTATTGAAATTTGAACAGACAAGCTGAACATTGTTATCCGTGACCATAGACTCTAAGCATGCCTTTAACGTTTGTAAATAATGCTCGAAGCGCAGCATCCAATCATCCATATTGATTTGCTTGACTCTTGTTCCAGCAGGCAAATCTGCGTTTAGTTTATTTCGGCTCTTTTTATAACTGTATCATACAACAGACAAGTTTTCATCATTCAGGATCCATATCACCTACGTGGTTAATAAGTTCTCAAATTTTGCGTGTCGTGTGTGTGAGCAGTTGCGATATTTTTTCGTATGCACCATGAGTGCACTTCACTGTTTTGCCAAAACGAACCAATATGATTTTGACCCAAAAGCTTAAAACTTTCACAAGAGCAATCATGGTTTCATGATAATTTGTGTTGTGGTTCATGGTTTCTAGAGTGCAACCTACGTGTACGCTTTTATGGCGCGAACCTGCACTATTGATCCGCTCATCAGGTTTACCTTGTCTTATTCTCTGTATAATACAACGTGTGCGCACTAAACTCTGGATCGATATTGCAAACAAATCGAAAGATTTAGCTGAGGTGCGCTAGACGCTTTCGAGACACATTCATATTGCAGATGTCAACACGTTTTGGTCGTTGGTCTTAATCACACGACCTGAGTGTTAGGTTATGTTGGCCCTTTCGTTCGATGTCGACCAAGGATGTACATCACAATCGCATGAATGTTCATGTTCTACAGATTGTTTAATGACTGAACGGTCCGAATCAGGATAAACAATCTCTCTCGCAGCGCTTGCAACGGTAGTTAGACCTCGGTTGTAAGGCGTCATTTGCACGCTTGCTGCGTGACCTGTGTTCAGCAGCCAAGAGCTGTATCTGATTATTTATTGATCAACTAATTGAGAACTGCACGTGAATATCTCATCTGGTTCAAATTATCGACCAACTATCGGTTTATTATGCTATCACCCAAGGTTAATGAGTGATATCTGCACTCCCATATTAAATTTTCCGGTAGCAATGTAGTTTTTAGCAAATTTATTGGTGGGTTTGCAACCACAGTTTCATTTTTCGGTAGTACCTCTAGGCCATACCGCTAGTCTATGGACGGAACGACGATGTTCTCAGTCGCTGGATACCCGAGCCTGGCCATATGGGTTCTAAAATCCTGAAGGGGACAATCACGTTTTCCGTTATCTCTTGTGTCATCGTTACTGCGGTGTAGTTTGGTGACGAAACCGCTTCTATCAAGCGAGGTAATTGCTCAACCATCGCGGCAATATTGCAGTTTTCCGCATTGCTCATTGTTATGTGTCGGAATACATTCATGACTCAAGCCTGCATTAGCCGGCTAACTTCCACTTCAACCAACATGAGAGTTCCTTGTCTCTCCTCTATTAATTCCTGACCGCGTTACTTTGTTACCATGAATTCTTCAACAGCGCAAGCCATTTAAGGTCAAAATGCACTTCGCTTCTGCAGCCCCACAACTCGGTTTGCACTAGCGTGTTGGTCATTATGTTTTACTTCAAGCATGTAGGGTCCTACAGTCCTGGGGATGAAATTTACATTTCCTGGTCGCAAGGGATCGTCGAATTTCATTAAAATTATTATCCTTCCGTCAAATATATCTGTTCAATTTACCTAATACCGCTTATTCGCAACAAATATTTCATCCGTTTTGTTCCGTTCTCTAGATGCTCCAACACATTTGTTAATTCGTCGTCTTGATGTTAGCTGACTGCACAACAATTTATTGGCTGCATTGAGTTTATAAGACTGCCATTGCTGCTTTGACATGATCCTCTGTAGTTGGACGTAACAATCCAAAAGGCAACTCGTTATCTTTCATATTGTAGTGAGTCAGAAGTCAACACGTTACGAACAGAACGTTTATTATGCCTGTCTGATTCGTACCACCTGATTATTTATGGATGATCTGTTTACACATAGCACATGCCTTGGATCATCCGACGACTACCTGTACATTATGCAAACATCTCAGGTTAATGAGTGATAGCTGGCCTCTTATTATCACGTTTCCACTCGTAATGTGATTTGTGGAACAGTTTACCTTCAACCGTTGCTCACGCCACTAGCTTGCATGACTTTAAAACGGAATTAGACGGATTTTTATTGCATTATCCGTTTCCAGGACACTTATATACTGTTTAATCTATGTTCTTATATTGTTTATATACTTAAATTTCAAATTCTACCATCCTATGGTTGTTGTTAAGCTTAATGTGAACTGAAGTTCACGTCTACTCGCTACTTTATAAGTAGCTGTTGTTAAGCTTGTTGCTTTTTAGACCATTAAAAACCTTGACTTATTTCGAATTACCTTGAATCACCCATTTGGTTCAATTCTTGCTGTTTTCACGTCAAGGGCGTTAGACTGACCTCGGTTATCTGATAATATGCGACATCCTATTTTCTCGGTTTCCGTCACTCACCTCACCTTCAAAATCGTAACCACATACATAACAGCTACATGGTTCATTTTCGTTTACCCACATCCTATTTAGTGACATTTCTATCAGCCTGCTCTGCCTTACTGAAACGATGTGGTGTTCAGTAAAACTAGACGAGAGTACCATCGTAACCATATACCTCTCGCCATCTTATGGAAGCACATCTAACGATAAATTAATCGAATTCTCGCAATACAACACAAGCAGCTAGACTGCTCAATTGCTGAACGTGGGTGATTTTAATCTCCCGCATCTTTTTTCCAGAAGTGAACACTGTCTGCATTCGTTTGAACATAAATTCAAGGTGGTTATCGAATTAGCTTCACTGCATACCACGTTGATCAGCCAAATCACAACCACGGTCCTGACCAACCTTCAACCATTCACCTTGTCTTGACGAATAAAGCAACCGGGGTATAGGATATTCGATGCCTGGCACCATTTGTAAAGAGTGACCATGCGATGCTCGTCATTGATTATGTATGTAGTGCTGAACGATTAAGCGAACATTCAAATTTCTTCAGGAAAATGCAATTTAAATCCTTAACACATCAGACTACAGGAAGCGCACACTCATGAGTTTGAATTCATGGATTCGGGCTTATATTGCAATACATTTCTAAATTATATGAATTCGAAGATTGTCGAAAATTCTATTTGTATTCCAGACAAATGCCAGCACCACTACTAGTTTGTTATCCTGAGTAGAACAAAGAAATTTTGGCTATAAAGAAAGAGTCTTGGGTCATTTATAAGACTTTTGTTGCGGATGTAACTTGGGAGCTATTCTGTCAGATACGGAATTACATTACGACTCTTGTAAGAGAGGATCGCTAGCAGTTCCAATGGAACTTGCTTAAGAGAATGGAAAAGAATACTAAGCTTCTGAACAAGATAGTCAATGAGCAGTCGAGTATCAATCTAGGCGCATTCTCCATACAAACGCCTAATAGATTGACTACCTCTGCCCAACGTACCACCTATGGTTTAACAACGTCTTACTTACATGTCTTTAATCTATAGCGTTGTATCCCATATCAAGTATTAACAAATTCGCCTCGTTTGGAATTATTAAGTGAAATGACTGTCAATTAATATATGTTTGGGCGGGAACGTTGTCAGCAAAACTGAAAGAAATCTCCTGGTGCAGACAAATTACTCCCGCCATACGCCGCAGATGCCGAATTGCCTTGACTGCTACTGTCACACGCTTATTCAATCTCATCCTACATGAATAAAACATACCAACGCATTGGAAATCACTGATTGTAACTCCCATCTATTAAGGTGGTAGCCGTTGAGACACAGCAACATATAGAACAGTAACGCATTTTGTGATCTCTAAATTAATGAAAGGCATTGAGTCTGCGCGCATAAGAGATCATTTTGAAAGCCAAAATATGTTGATTGTAGCGTAACGCGATTTTTTAAGTAATCGTTGCTGGTTATCTAACCGTCTTACAAAGTTCGAGGATTGGACCAAGGCACTAGACGAAGGTGAGGCTGTACATGCTTGCTACATCGACATTTTTAAAAGCTGTCAACAGAGTCCACCATGACATCTCAATTAAAAGGATCGAAGCTTATGGAACAAAAAGAATGTTGCTGAATTGTATAAGTCACTATCAAACTGAAAAAACACGTCCAAGTTTGCGTCGCCAGCGCCTTCTCTAGAAGAACAGATATCACAATTGAAGTTCCGCAAGGTTCGGTGCTTGAACCACTTTTATTCTTGGTGTGTATGAACGATATAGTAGAAGATATTGAATGCAACTTGAAACTATTTGCCGATGATATTAAAATATGGAAACGTGCCAAGTCTGTTAATTATTGTATGGCATCTGTGCACCTTTTTTCGTTAGTCTGCATTAGCCCGATTCCAAAGAAAGATCCCGGTAAATACCGTCCTATCGCGTGCACGTCGCAGTTCCTTAAGGTACTTGAGAAAAATGTTTTACGGCGACTCGTGTCCAGCTGTCAGGTGCATGATGCTCATCAGTTCGCGTACCGGGAAAAATCGTTCAACTGTCGATGCTGTCGCTGTACTCACAGATTTTATCTCACGTTCTCTAGATAGCAAATCTAGAGCAGTACAGACTTGTTTTTTGGATTACACAAATGCCTTTAACAGTGTTCTAAGATACTCCTTACTTCAAAAATTATCTGATCATGGCGTCACGGCAAATATTCTTTATTGGCTGGCATCCTATTTTGAGGGTCGTATCCAATACACAGTCGCGAATGGCCAAACCTCCCGTGAAATAGCTATTCCCCGTGGTGTCCTAGAAGGTTGTAACACCATTTTTCAACTGTACGTAATAATTGACCTTGATAATTCACTTTCCGTTGATTCGTGTTCCGTGATTGCTACCATGTACCTTCGTGCACCCTTTTAGCTACCGTTATATATCTTCCAGTCAACCTGCCTTTTCTCCAACATTCTTGGGGACATTATTGTAGTAATCTGGTCTACTACAAATTTATGAGCCCGACGTGATTAGAATGAGGTACGAAATAATGCACGCGTGTATGCCAAAAGATATGAAAGTATTAACTATTTACAACAAAATCAGCTAATCGAACGGGTTGCCGTTTTGCACGTTTGGTTCCTGTAGTGGCCGGCTCTGGGTTAGCTGTGGGTACAGGAGGGGTAATGACTAGTGGTGCCGGGACAATTTAGCCAAGTCTGGCAAACTGCCTCAACCATGACATTGAATTCAGCCGATACACTGTTATTCTGAAGCAGGTGTGGGGAGGAGATGAGCAGTGAATTTTTCAAATCTTTTTTCGTATGCACCATGAGTGCACTCCGCTGTATTTAAAAAAACGAACCAATATGCTTTTGACCCTAAAGCTTAAAACTTTCACATGACACACCGTATATTTTGTGTTTAGGTTCATGGTTTTCAGAGTGCGACCTATCGTCTGCGCTTTCTTGGCGCGAACTTGCATCATTGATCCGCTCATCAGTCTCCGTGGCCTTATTCTCTGGTGAACACAACGTGTGCGCACTAAACTCTGGATCGATATTGCAAATAGATCGATAGATTTCGCTGATGTGCGCTAGACGCTTTCGAGACACATTCATATTGTAGTAATTCAGAAGTCAACACGTTTCGAACTGAACGTCTATTACGTTCGTCTGAATCACACGACCTATGTATTTATAGTTAACGTGTTGGCGCATAGCACGCGACTCTCAAACATTCTTCGGATCATCCGCCCCTTATCGGTTCATTATGCAAAAACACCTCAGGTTAATTAGTGATATCCAAAGTCTCATCATCACTGTTTCGGTCGTAAAGTGATTTATAGCTATTCGGTTCAATTCTTGCTGTTTTCACGCCCGGGGGTTTATACTGACCTTGATGAACCGATAATATGCGATATCATTTTTCTCCGTTACAGGCACTCAACTCACCGTCAAAATCTTATCCACATACATAGCAGCTACTTGGTTCATTTTCGTTTAGCCACATCCTATTTAGTCTTTATTCTATCAGCCAGCTGAGCCTTGCTGAAACGATGTGGTGTTTAGTAAATCTAGGGAATGGATAAGAATGTACCATCGGCACCTTTTACCACTCGCCATCATCTGAAAGTACTTTCAACGATAAACTAATCCAATTCTTGCAATACATCACGTGGCCAGACTGCTCAATTGCTGAAGATGGGTGATTTTAATCTCCGGCATCTGTTTTCTTGAAGTGAACACTCCATGCATTCGTTTGAACATAAATACAAGGAGGTTATGCAATTAGCTTTAACGGACAACGACGTTGATCAGCATACTCGCAGACAGGGTCCTGGCCAACCTTCAACGATTGAACTTGTCTTAACGAATGAAGCAACCGAGGTATGGGATAATCAATACCTGGCACTATTGGGAAAAAGAGATTATGCAGTGCTGTTCTTTGATTATATATGCAGTGTGGAACGACTGTGCGAACATGCGAAATTCTTTAGAAAAATCCAATTTAAATCCTTAACTATCAGACTACAGGAAGCACACATTCAGGAATTTGAAATCATGGATTCGGGTTTATTTTACAATACATTTCTATTTTTTCTGAATTCGAAGATTTACGAAAACTCTATTTTTATACCGGACAAATGTCAGCACAACTACTAATTTGTTATCCCGAATAGAACTAAGAAATGTTTAGCTATAAAGAAAGAGTATTGTGTCAATCATAAGAATTTTGTTAAGGATGCAACTTGGAAGCGAGTCTGTCTGATACGAAATAACGTCAACACTGTTGCAAGAAAAAGATTGCTAGCAGTTCCAATCGAAGTTGCTTAAGAGAATAAAATTGAATCATAAGCTTCTCTACAACATAATCAATGACCGATCAAGTATCATACTAGGAGCCCAAGTTACAGCCGATGATTTAGAAACGTCTTATTCCCTTGTTTTCAATCTTAAGCGTTGTATCGCATATCACGTTTTACCAAATTCGCCTCGTGTGGAGTTATTAAGTGAAATGACTGTGAATGGATATATGGTTGGTCCGGAACTTTGTAAAAAAAACTAAAAAAATTCCCTTGGCGCAGATGAATTACCCGCGCCATACGTCTCAGTTGTCGAAATGCCTTGACTGCTACTGTCACGCGCTTATTCAATCTCAGTCTACATGAAAAGTGGTATCTGGATCCAGGATAGTAAGAAGTTTTCTAGAACCGTTTAAGAGTTGACCGTGATTTAAAGCAGTTTCAGCTGCACCAGATTTGACGAAGTAGGTTTACGATTTAGTTGTACCAATGATAGTGATGCAGCTGGCTTCAAGTCCATGCTGCTGCATAGCTTTCTCCATTCATTGTTTATCGCGCTTTAGCCTGTCTCCTAGTGAGGTGGCACTCGTTTGATTTACGTTGGTGCAAATATCGATTAGTCCACGTAGCGTGTGTACATTGTGTGCTTATCGCGTTCGCTGGTTTCGTGTCTTGTCAACGACATCAAATCGAATAACCATCGTGCTCACTTTAAGACTGCTTTGCATCGTGACATTCGGTTTTAAATCTGATGTTTTTCCCTGTATCATCAGATGAGAAGGTGGCTTTGGCTCCCTAAATGTTTGCGAATCAAGGCAGTTTTGGGCAGACAGGCCTTCAACATTAGCATTTGTTAAGGTGGCATATGGATGAAAATAAACATCTCAAAGACTCTAAGGCACATTTTAACAGCATAACCTTCTTGTTGATCGGTTTGCATTGACGCAGCTTTACTCTAACAGGTATTAAATTCAGTGGTTTCCGATTTATTGAAATTTGAACGGGCAAGCTGAACATTGTTATCCGTGACCATAGACTCTAAGCATGCCTTTATCGTTTGTAAAAAATGCTCGAAGCACAGCATCCAATCATCCATAATGATTTGCTTGACTCTTGTTCCAGCAGGCAAATCTGCGTTCAGCTTATTTCGGCTCTTTTTATAACTGTATCATACAACAGGCAAGTTTTCATCATTTAGGATCCATATCACCTACGTGGTGAATAAGTTCTCAAATTTTGCGTGTCGTGTGTGTGAGCAGTTGCGATATTTTTTTCGTATGCACCATGAGTGCACTTCACTGTTTTGCCAAAACGAACCAATATGATTTCGACCCAAAAGCTTAAGACTTTCAAAAGATCAATCATGGTTTCATGATATTTTGTGTTGAGGTTCATGGTTTCTAGAGTGCAACCTACGTCTACGCTTTTAAGGCGCGAACCTGCACTATTGATCCGCTCATCAGGTTTACCTTGTCTTATTCTCTGTATAATACAACGTGTGCGCACTAAACTCTGGATCGATATTGCAAACAGATAGAAAGATTTAGCTGGGGTGCGCTAGACGCTTTTGAGACACACTCATATTGCAGGTATCAACACGTTTTGGTCGTTGGTCTGAATCACACGACCTGAGTGTTATGTTATGTTGGCCTGTTCGGTCGATGTCGACCAAGGATGTACATCACAATCGCATGAATGTTCATGTTCTACAGATTGTTCAATGACTGAACGGTCCGAATAGGGATAAACAATCTCTCTCGCAGCGCTTGCAACGGTAGTTAGACCTCGGTTGTAAGGCGTCATTTGCACGCTTGCTGCGTGACCTGTGTTCAGCAGCCAAGAGCTGTATCTGATTATTTATTGATCAACTAATTGGGAACTGCACGTGAATATCTCATCTGGTTCAAATTATCGACCAACTTGCGGTTTTTTATGCTATCACCTGAGGTAATGAGTGATATCTGCACTCCCATAATCAATTTTCCGGTAGCAATGTAGTTTTTAGCAAATTTATTGGTGGGTTTGCAACCACAGTTTCATTTTTCGGTAGTACCTCTAGGCCATACCGCTAGTTTATGGACGGAACTACCATGTTCTCAGTCGCTGGATACCCAAGCCTTGATCTGGCCATATGTGTTCTGAAATTCCCGAAAGTGACAATCACGTTTTCCGTTATCTCGTGTGTCATCGTTACTGCGGTTTGGTGTGGTGACGAAACCGCTTCTATCGAGCGAGGTAATAGCTCAAACATCGCGGCAATATTGCAGTTTTCCGCATTGGTCATTGTTATGTGTCTGAATACATTCATGACTCAAGCCTGCATTGGCCATCTTCCTTCCACTTCAGCAACATGAGAGTTCCTTGTCTCTCCTCTAATAATTCCTGACAGCGACACTTTGTTACCGTGAATTCTTCAACAGCGCAAGCCATTCAAGTTCAAAATGCACTTCGCTTCTGCAGCCCCACAACTCGGTTTGCACTAGCGTGTTGGTCATTATGTTTTACTTCAAGCATGTGTGGTCCTACAGTCCTGGGGATGAAATTTACATTTCCTGGTCGCAAGGGATCGTCGAATTTCATTAATATTATTATCCTTCCGTCAAATATATCTGTTCAATTTACCTAATATCGCTTATTCGCAACAAATATTTCATCTGTTTTGTTCCGTTTTCTAGATGCTCCAACACCTTTGTTAATTCGTCGTCTTGATGTTAGCTGACTGTACAACAATTTATTGGCTGCATTGAGTTTATAGGACTGCCATTGCTGCTTTGACATGATCCTCTGTTGTTGGACGTGACAATCAAAACGGCAACTCGTTATCTTTCATATTGTAGTGAGTCAGAAGTCAACACGTTTCGAACAGAACGTTTATTACGTCTGTCTGATTCGTACCATCTGATTATTTTTGGATGATCTGTTTACACATAGCACATGCCTTGGATCATTCGAAGACTACGTGTACATTATGCAAACATCTCAGGTTAATAAGTGATAGCTGGCCTCTCATTATCACGTTTCCACTCGTAATGTGATTTTTGGAACAGTTTACCTTCAACCGTTGCTCACGCCACTAGCGTGCATGACTTTAAAACGAAATTAGACGAATTTTCATTGCATTTTTCGTTTCCAGAACACTTATATACTGTTTAATCTATGTTCTTATATTGTTTATATACTTAAATTTCAATTTTTACCATCCTATGGTTGTTGTTAAGCTTAATGTGAACTGAAGTTCACGTCTACTCGCTACTTTATAAGTAGCTGTTGTTAAGTTTGTTGCTTTTTAGACCATTAAAAACCTTGACTTATTTCGAATTACCTTGAATCACCCATTTGGTTCAATTCTTGCTGTTTTCACGTCAGGGGCGTTAGACTGACCTCGGTTATCTGATAATATGCGACATCCTATTTTCTCGGTTTCCGTCACTCACCTCACCTTCAAAATCGTAACCACATACATAACAGCTACATGGTTCTTTTTCGTTTACCCACATCCTATTTAGTGACATTTCTATCAGCCTGCTCTGCCTTACTGAAACGATGTGGTGTTCAGTAAAACTAGTTAATGGAGACGAAAGTACCATTGTAACCATTAAACTCTCGCCATCTTATGGAAGCACATCTAACGATAAATTAATCGAATTCTCACAATACAACACAAGCAGCTAGACTGCTCAATTGCTGAACGTGGGTGATTTTAATCTCATGCATCTTCTTTCCACCAGTGAACACTGTCTGCATTCGTTTGAACATAAATTCAAGGTGGTTATCGAATTAGCTTCACTGCATACCACGTTGATCAGCCAAATCACAACCACGGTCCTGACCAACCTTCAACCATTCACCTTGTCTTGACAGATAAAGCTACCGGGGTATAGGATATTCGATACCTGGCACCATTTGTAAAGAGTGACCATGCGATGCTCGTCATTGATTATGTATGTAGTGCTGAACGATTAAGCGAACATTCAAATTTCTTTAGGAAAATGCAATTTAAATCCTTAACACATCAGACTACAGGAAGCGCACACTCATGAGTTTGAATTCATGGATTCGGACTTACATTGCAATACATTTCTAAATTATATGAATTCGAAGATTGTCGAAAATTCTATTTGTATTCCAGACAAATGCCAGCACCACTCCTAGTTTGTTATCCTGAGTAGAACAAAGAAATTTTGGCTATAAAGAAATAGTCTTGGGTCATTTCTAAGACTTTTGTTGCGGATGTAACTTGGGAGCTATTCTGTCAGATACGGAATTACATTACGACTCTTGTAAGAGAGGATCGCTAGCAGTTCCAATGGAACTTGCTTAAGAGAATGGAAAAGAATACTAAGCTTCTGATCAAGATAGTCAATGAGCAGTCGAGTATCAATCTAGGCGCATTCTCCATACAAACGCGTAATAGATTGACTACCTCTGCCCAACGTACCACCTATGGTTTAACAACGTCTTACTTACATGTCTTTAATCTTTAGCGTTGTATCCCATATCAAGTATTAACAAATTCGCCTCGTTTGGAATTATTAAGTGAAATGACTGTCAATTGATATATGTTTGGGCGGGAACTTTGTCAGCAAAACTGAAAGAAATCTCCTGGCGCAGACAAATTACTCCCGCCATGCGCCGCAGATGCCGAATTGCCTTGACTGCTACTGTCACACGCTTATTCAATCTCATCCTACATGAAGAAAACATACCAACGCATTGGAAATCATTGATGGTAACTCACATCTATAAAGGTGGTACCCGTTGAGACACAGCAAAATATAGAACAGTAATGCTTTTTGTGATATCTAAATTAATGAAAGGCATTGAGTTTGCGCGCATAAGAGATCATTTTGAAAGCCAAAATATGTTGACTGTAGCGTAACGCGGTTTTTTAAGTAATCGTTGCTGGTTATCTAACCATCTCACAAAGTTCGAGGATTGAACCAAGGCACTAGACGAAGGTGAGGCTGTACATGCTTGCTACATCGACATTTCAAAAGCTGTCAACAGAGTCAACCATGACATTTTAATTAAAAGGATCGAAGCTTATGGAACAAAGAGAATGTTGCTGAATTGGATAAGTGACTATCAAACTGAAAAAACACATCCAAGTTTGCGTCGCCAGCGCCTTCTCTAGAAGAACAGATATCACAATTGGAGTTCCGCAGGGTTCGGTGCTTGAACCACTTTTATTCTTAGTGTGTATGAACGATATAGTAGAGTATATTGAATGCAACTTGAAACTATTTGCCGAATATATTAAAATATTGAAACGTGTAAAGTCTGTTAATTATTGTATGGCATCACATCGGGATATGTGCACCTTATTTCGTTGGTCTGCATTAGCCCGATTCCAAAGAAAGATCCCGGTAAATACCGTCCTATCGCGTGCACGTCGCAGTTGCTTAAGGTACTTGAGAAAAATGTTTTACGGCGACTCGTGTCCAGCTGTCAGGTGCATGATGCTCATCACCTCGCGTACCGGAAAAATCGTTCAACTGTCGATGCTGTCGCTGTACTAACAGATTTTATCTCACGTTCTCTAGATATCAAATTTAGAGTAGTACAAACTTGATTTTGGATTACACAAATGCCTTTAACAGTGTTCTAAGATACTCCCTACTTCACAAATTATCTGATCATGGCGTCACGGCAAATATTCTCCATTGGCTGCCATTCTATTTTGAGGGTCGTATCCAATACACAGTCGCGAATGGCCAAACCTCCCGTGAAATAGCTATTCCCCGTGGTGTCCTACAAGGTTGTAACACCATTGTTTAACTGTACGTAATAATTGACCTTGATAATTCACTTTCCGTTGATTCGTGTTCCGTGATTGCTACCATGTACTTTCGTGCACCCTTTTAGCTACCGCTATATATCTTCCAGTCAACCTGCCTTTTCTCCAACATTCTTGGGGACATTATTGTAGTAATCTGGTCTACTACAAATTTATGAGCCCGACGTGATTAGAATGAGGTACGAAATACTGCACGCGTGTATGCCAAAAGATATGAAAGTATTAACTATTTACAACAAAATCAGCTAATCGAACGGGTTGCCGTTTGGCACGTTTGGTTTCTGTAGTGGCCGGCTCTGGGTTAGCTGTGGGTACAGGAGGGGTAATTACCAGTGGTGCCGGGACAATTTAGCCAAGTCTGGCAAACTGCCTCAACCATGACATCGAATTCAGCCGATACACTGTTATTCTGAGGCAGGTGTGGGGAGGAGATGAGCAGTGAATTTTCCAAATCTTTTTTTCGTATGCACCATGTGTGCACTCCGCTGTTTTTCAAAAACGAACCAATATGCTTTTGACCCTGAAGCTTAAAACTTTCACATGACACACCGTATATTTTGTGTTTAGGTTCATGGTTTCTAGAGTGCGACCTATCGTCTGCGCTTTCATGGCGCGAACTTGCATTATTGATTCGCTCATCAGTCTCCGTGGCCTTATTCTCTGGTGAACACAACGTGTGCGCACTAAACTCTGGATCGTTATTGCAAATAGATCGATAGATTTCGCTGATGTGCGCTAGACGCTTTTGAGACACATTCATATTGTAGCAATTCAGAAGTCAACACGTTTCGAACTGAACGTCTATTACGTTCGTCTGAATCACACGACCTATGTATTTATAGTAAATTGTTGGCGCATAGCACGCGACTCTCAAACATTCTTCGGATCATCCGCCCCTTATCGGTTCATTATGCAAAAACACCTCAGGTTAATTAGTGTTATCCAAAGTCTCATCATCACTGTTTCGGTCGTAAAGTGATTTATAGCTATTCGGTTCAATTCTTGCTGTTTTCACGCCCGGGGGGTTATACTGACCTTGATAAACCGATAATATGCGATATCATTTTTCTCCGTTATAGGCACTCAACTCACCGTCAAAATCTTATCCACATACATAGCAGCTACTTGGTTCATTTTCGTTTAGCCACATCCTATTCAGTCTTTATTCTATCAGCCAGCTGAGCCTTGCTGAAACGATGTGGTGTTTAGTAAATCTAGGGAATGGATAAGAATGTACCATCGGCACCTTTTACCGCTCGCCATCATCTGAAAGTACTTTCAACGATAAACTATTCCAATTCTTGCAATACATCACGTGGCCAGACTGCTCAATTGCTGAAGATGGGTGATTTTAATCTCCGGCATCTGTTTTCTTGAAGTGAACACTCCATGCATTCGTTTGAACATAAATACAAGGAGGTTATGCAATTAGCTTTAACGGACAACGACGTTGATCAGCATACTCGCAGACAGGGTCCTGGCCAACCTTCAACGATTGAACTTGTCTTAACGAATGAAGCAACCGAGGTATGGGATAATCAATACCTGGCACTATTGGGAAAAAGAGATTATGCAGTGCTGTTCTTTGATTATATATGCAGTGTGGAACGACTGTGCGAACATGCGAAATTCTTTAGAAAAATCCAATTTAAATCCTTAACTATCAGACTACAGGAAGCACACATTCATGAATTTGAAATCATGGATTCGGGTTTATTTTACAATACATTTCTATTTTTATGAATTTGAAGATTTACGAAAACTCTATTTTTATCCCAGACAAATGTCAGCACAACTACTAATTTGTTATCCCGAATAGAACTAAGAAATGTTTAGCTATAAAGAAAGAGTGTTGTGTCAATCATAAGAATTTTGTTAAGGATGCAACTTGGAAGCGATTCTCTCTGATACGAAATAACGTCAGGACTCTTGTAAGAAAAGATCGCTAGCAGTTCCATCCGAAGTTGCTTGAGAGAATAAAATTGAATCCTAAGCTTCTCTACAAGATAATCAATGACCGATCAAGTA
>JACCGJ010001692.1:0-41773 GCA_013407085.1 Atriophallophorus winterbourni
TTTCAGATAGCCCTGAAACACTTGTGAAAAATTAAACAAAGCTACACTTGCAAGCGCGGGGGGATGTGAGCACACCACACATAGGTCATTTTAAGCGCTTGACTGACAATCACAATGTGATTCTTCGTTTGGACATTGTGGTTCGTCGTGATTTTCAAGCATAAGTTTGTTTTTATTGGTATCAGAATACGTTATTAGCTAATTAGCTTTCCTTGTGATCACAAAATGCCCAAAAAAGAATTTTCGACCGATACAATTTTTTTTAATTTTTTTTCGTGTTGCGTGACCTCATATGCCATTTAAGAAACGTATTTTCATAATTCTCGAAACGGGCTATTGCGTAAACTGATTTAGAGCATAGCGTTTATGACAAATTGTCATGACACGTTTTAAATTTGTCCCCTTTGTTATTTTGACTACCTTGCTAAAATATTGTGTTGCGAATTTCATGATGTCAATCGAGATTTTCGGTTCTGAAAGAATTTTAAACTGGTATGGTGTATACTACTATGCTACAATCTCTACCTCCTTTTTGCTTAGGTTTGGAGAATATTCAAGCGTTTTTTTGCTATATATGTATATATATATATATATATATATATGTATATATGTATGTATGAAATCGCATTCCTTGTTTCATGCAAATTACGCAGTCTGAGACTGTTCGTTAGCTAAGATACTGTCCGGTTGCCAAGACCTCGACAGATATGAGAATCAAAATAGAAATGGCAGTGATATTTCAGAGAATTACGATCTCATAACTGTTGGCAAATCAATATAGCACGGTCTTATGTGTACTGCACGGTCTCGCATCCAATTTTTTGTTGTACATTGGGCTTGATGTGGTGTGAGCGTAGCTAAATCTCATTGTGTTCTCATGTCTTTATAAATTCTCCATTCTCTTGTTGGTTATTGCATGCATGGGAAGTCAGCTGGCACAGCTCCAACGTTAACACACAACTTGTGCTACTACTGACACTCAATTACCGCACATCGTTATGACTGTTTGAAAGTTGTGCCGTGGTTCATTGATTTACCTTCGTTCGCTTTTCAGATCTGATATCGACGCCTTTTGTGCTCAACACGAGATTCATCGCGTTCAAATCCTTCGCACATTTTGCTCTTCCGTCGGTATTCAACTGTTGCTCCGCGACTACCAGTTGGTTCCCCCGAACGGTGCCAAACACCATACTCGACCAGTTTTCATGACCGAGGATATCATGTCTCTTTTCCCAGTGGTGAAACATTTACACCCGCATGCCACCGATGCATATCATTATTTCACCACCGGCCAAGCGAGAATTTCTACCGGGCATCTCCAGGAAGGTTTCGAACTCATCAACGAAGCATTGAGCTTATTGAATGGTGTCTATGGACCGCTTCATCCGGACATTGGCGCGTGCAATCGTCTTTTAGCGCGTTTGTCCTATGTAATGGGTGAGCATCAGGCTGCCTTGCTGTTCCAACACCGAGCCACCATGATCAGTGAACGGGTGCACGGTATCGATAGTCCGAACACTGTTACCGAATATGTGAGTACTCTTTTGTGTGATTTCGGTTAGAAAATTTTCTTGTTTGCAATCGAGCTCTAGCGACAATTCTCATTATTGATTCGATAGAGTCCAATTTCGATGTATCTCCCTAGTTTCGTGATTAGCGTTGTCTTAGTTAGCTTACCATTTTCGTTTTCTTCAAGATTAAAGTTACTAGTTCCTCACGGTTGACGCCATCGTAACCACTCAGGCTTTCAAATATAATTTCTTTATGTTCTGTCGTTCACATTTCAGTTTGCCACGGTCTCTGTTGAACTAGCAGATTCTCCTTTTGAATTTTCTCATTTCTACTTGTTTCATTTTCGGTTGATAGGTACATTTTTCCCTCTACTGTTTCGCCTGTGGTCATGTGACGATTGCTTTACAATTGCTCTACCGCGCTCGATACCTCGCTTTACTTTGCCATGGCCCAGTGCACCCCGAAATGACACAAATCGACGTAAGTTACTGGGGCCTCACATTTTTCTCATTCGCAAAACCATGAGTGACACTGGGTTTTTTTCTCGCCACAGACCAACATTGGAGTAATTCTTCAACTAGCTGGAGAGTTCGATCTGGCTTTGACATTCTTGGAAAACGCCTTATCGTTGAGTCGCATGTACGTTTGCGTCACTTTTTTCCCGATAAACTTTTGCATTTCCGAGTCACGGGATTTCATTTCAATGGTTTTATCAGAGCGCTTGCCCATTATTGCACATCGCTTTTGTTACCGTTTCTGTGATCGTTATGAAAGTGTCCACCGGGATTAGCGTATTGAATATCTCATGTTCCACGCGTACACAACACCTAAACCGCTGCTCGCAAAACAAAGTGCCGTACACAACCGTTCACATTCCTCCCGCAAACAATTGCATCGCCTAACACACTAGCTAGCATAGTATAAGAGAACACGCGTGCCACAAATTGAACCAGTGTCACACCCCCAGCATCCCCAACTTCTACATCCACTAAGCGCTTCATTTCGGCGTCCAGTACGCCTGACCTCAACACGCGAGCCACACCCTGCTAACCCATTCCGCCCGACTGACGGCCCTTCTACTTCCCCGCCGATGCCCGATCCGGCTATTGTTAGGTACAATGGCTGACCGCATTCACACGACCATGCAGTCGGAGTGCGTGCGTAGAATGAGTGAACTGTATTATTAACGCGACGCTCGTGTTTCGCGGTCAGTACGACGGGTTTGCGAAGTCGCGTGTGCTCATATGGTCGTACGTATGAATGATATTTCGATTTTGCGCTTGTCGGCTGCTGTGCCCTGGACTGTGTGCCGAACTCTGCGAGGCTGGCTCATGAAAACGGCCGCGACACCCGGTATTCCCAGCCGGTCACCCATGCAAGTACTAACCGGGCCCAACGTTGCTTAACTTCGGTGATAGAGGTGGATAGATGTCAGACAAACTCAGTCTCAACCCACTGCCTTGTGGTTCAGGCTTTTTAGCCAACGGCTCCGGGTGGGGCCCCCTACTTCGGCCTGGCCAACCGGGTAGTATCAGGCCCACAAGCAACTTGGTACTTTGGCTGGCTCCAGACTTGGGCTTCATGATGATGATGAACTTCGGTGATCGGAAGAAAACCGGTGTTTCCAACGTGGTATGGTCGCGGACGGACGCGCACGCTCAACATGCCTATATCAAACCAAACCGCCAATAACTACGCGCCACACGCGTACACAACACCTTTACATAGCCGGTTTTACTTCGCACCAGTTCGTCTTTCCCTCGGTCCTGTCTACCTTAACAGAAATGCTATTAGTTATCGCATACAGACTTAACGGACTTTGGCTTCCACTGTGAACACATCAAACGGTTTTTTCATGGTGGTTGTCCTAGTAACTCAAAAATCTGGTTCCAATTTTATTGAATAATCAGTTTATTTACCACATCCGGTTTATATAGTCTATTGTTTTGAAAGCGATCAGCAAAACCTAATTTTATGCCCGACAATGGTCGTTACGTTAAAAGCCTGGTTGAATGAGGTTATTCCAATAACTTATTTTCTGATCGCATGTAACCCTTAGGTTACGCGCAGTATTTACCAGGTGTAGTGTAATATGAGGACAGCGATTGCAAGAAACAAAGGCTCTTTGGAATGGGTGCTATTTTCCATAACACGAATACAGTTGAGATATCCCAACAGTAGAGATGCGTATACACAGATGCGATAAGTTGATGAATCATTATGCACCATTGGTGTTGAATTTACAGGATGCGGCCTTTGAGTCGGGTGTGTATTCGACATCATGTATTGAAAGATGTCCGAAACTTGAATGACCAGTGTCATTATAATAAATTTTGTGTTGAGATTACAAATTTATTTTTATGACTTCTTTTCATGACTTTGTTGATCCAGTATGACTATTCATGTTTTCATTTTAACTGCACAGTAAAGCACACTTATAATTAACTGGGCTTTTGTATTTCGAGATATTTTCCCGCATTTTCTCTAGCTTTCATGAAAGTAGGTTACGGACTAGATAACACGATTGTCATTTTTTGTAAATTCTTGGAAACGATCGAGTCCATTTGAAAATCCGAAACTGAATTCGCTTATATCTCCTCGGTGTGTTAAAATTGGACTACATCCGGTTTAATCAACTTTGAATAACGCTATCGTTGTTACGTCTTCCGCGCTTCAGATGGGTGTCAAACAATTTTAGGGAACTGCTTGCGTAAATTGATTTATCAGGATACCGATAATATCACCCTTTGTTGGCACTTGATTGCGTTTGATCGATCATTGATTCGACGCACTGACAGACATCATCTAAACAATCAGTGAACATTCACTACGTAACTGGCCTAACTATCTTTCCCTTTCCTTATTTCTTGCAGTTTTTATGGCGAGAGAAATTTGAAAGAGGCCTTTACCTGTCACCTGATCAGTCGTACGCACACCTATCGTGGTGATTTCCGGTCTGCGCTGGACTTTGAGAAGAAGCGTTACGCGATCTACAAGGAGCGCCTTGGCCCTGAGAATGAGTACACGAAAGATAGCGACGAATGCCTGCGACATCTCACACAACAGGCAGTTAACCGTGCTAGGAAGGTGCAGCAGCTCTCAAATTCCGCCGCAACTGGTGGCCATAAAAACCTCACATCCGGATCACACTCTAACGAGATTGACTTCTCTAGCTCAGCGGCTGCACTCCGTGCCGCGTTGCCTAATTCGCTTTTGTCCTACGGCATCGGACTGCCTATTCCTACAATGTCTACCACACTGGAAACTTTGAATCGTGTCAATGGAATTCTAGTAATTCAATTGAGGTACAATTGTTGTTGTTACATAGATGAAAGAAGGTTTTTATCCGAGTTCATACAATATTGCTGTTTATGCAATCAGCTTTTTTTCCAAATCGATTTTTGCGCTATTGTTTACGTATGTATATGTGAAACCGCAAGCCTGACCCAGGGAAAGTGCCGCACATGGGCGAAGATACTGTCAGGTTGCCTAGATCTTGACAGATATGAGAAAGAAAATAATTTGTAATGCTTGCTGTTGATGTTCTCTTATTTTGATGACGGAACGCTTGCGATGATGCAGCTAAGCTACGAACATTTTTAATGCTATCATGGCAAGCTGCACCGTAATGATGGTTGTGATTGGCTTGATAGCTAGTGACCCTCATTTGAATCTGTGTTGCAAGTTATCATCTCCTGCTCTGATGTGCAATCGAGCAGCTATTTGCGGAAACACGTTAGAGGCTCAGTGTCATTTTCCTTTTTTCTGTCTATACATATATGTACTTGTATGCGACTATCTCCTCCTGGAGGATGAGTCGGCTTCAATAAAGTTTCTTGGGAATTTGGATACAAAGCGGCGTCTCCAGCACCACTCGGCGTTTGTTCGAGTCAGCTTCTCTAGCCTTTGCACAACCAAGTGCTACCTGCAAGGCAGCAGGGAATTGCCAGAAAAGGGTGTTGTGCACCAACTAACAGTCTATCAGACTCTGTTCCAGGGTTTTCTCCCGAAGCCTTTCCCGCGGTCGGGTATCCCGCAAGGCAGCGGCGGGTTAAAATCCCTTAGATGAAATGCCCTCCCAGGCTAACGAACTTAATCAGGCGCCAGTTACTCGCCCCCGCCCCTTCTCCTGTTGGTAGAAGCAGTTCCGCCGGGCTCGGGGAGCCACTCGTGCAGGCTAGAAGCTGGACTTGGTTGTCAGAGGCTATTTGAGACGCGCGCCATATGAGAGCATTTTATAAACAGCGGGAGCTTATCCCCACTGCCACCCCCGGCTATGACAACCTTTGTGTATGTATGTATTTGAAATTTCGGGTATTTATGGCCCCACATACTCTGTACCGCACGCTGTGTAATAGATACGTCTTCAGTCTGCGGACAAAATTGAATCGAGTTTCTCACCTCCCCCCATCTATTTCACATCACAAAGAGTGCTTCGCATTGTTCACTCTTGTTATATTACAATCGGTTTTCGCTCCATCTACTTGATTTCGTCCCTCGTGATATGAACATCGAACATCCTGATTTTTACGGGAATTCTCACGTGACGGTGTTTTGTTTTTAACGGCAGTGTAATGTGTTTGATTACGTCGTTTTAAGCTAGTACGCTTATTTCCGATTCCAGGCAAGATACCTTTTCAGCTTTTTCCATCATAAGCAGCACCAGACTGTTACGTTGTTTTTTTTAAATTTCCTCTCAGAAATCAAGAATCGAATCACAACGAAGAATCCCATTCCACTAAACAATCCGTTCCGAAACCGGTTGACAATGGGAGCTCAAAAAACTTAGATGCCACCGGGGACGCCGATTGTGGAGCGATTTCTGTCGCTTGACGCCCAACATTTTTGTGCCAGTCGTGATTTTTTACCCGACCCGTCGTGTACACACTAGTCTTCCTCGATTTTATCTAGCTGCCGTGACGCTATCTCAGTCTTTGTACCATAGCCCGTTAGTTGTTTTCGTTCTCTTATTGCGCACACCCGGTGCCTGATCCCCGGTTCGCATTCACTTTTTTGTAAAATTTTAGATCCTAGATCCCCCTACTAGTTTAGTATCGTTCAGGTTGCATAGTGATGCGTTACCGAGGCGTTTTTATCAATCGATTACTAGTGCAATTTCCACGGGCATCTGGCGTATTCGCGTTTCGTTTGTCGGGTTGCGAAACTTTCACATGCTGATTAAATACAACGAATTCAATTGCGAACACGTGTGTTATTGGTTTGGGCTTCGTGGTTGATTTTGTGAATGGTTCTGCTCTGTTGCAATTGGCTGGCGATAATTGTCGTCGACGGACCTGGTGATTGTCAAACTTGTAAATTAACACTTTGTTTTATGCATTACGCCTCTTCGCTCTCAATAGTCTCGTTTTGTAGCGTTTCTTTCGTTTAGTCTAACTGTCGTATTCTGATTAAAGAAGATTTATTTAACCACAAAACCAACGATTCAAACTCTGTTAACTTGTGACGAAAAGAAATGCTGTTCGTGCCTCGCGATTGTTCACTACCTCCAACTTTCGAATTTGACTACTTTCACTAGATGTACTGTAAAGATAGACAGTCTCTCAAACAGCCTGTCACTTGATGCATTTTCTACGGTAAACAGATGTCACTATCACGAACGATGCACTACTTTCGGTTGTATTGAGAACACCAACAGACGAAAACTTGGCTTTCTTAGATCGGTTAGAATTAAGGTCTAACACACTGCTGGGTGATATGCAAAGTGACGTTCAAGGGCAGTGGACACCACATCGCTTCATGGGATGTCTGGTGGTATTATCACCAATAAAATCTCTCTAGTTACCTGATCATTTAAACACCTTTCTCTACTCCTAGGGCGTATTAAGAGTTTGCCAACCATTGAACATCTCGATACTCTTCCTACATATGGTGAGGTCTTTTAAACAATCGACAGCTTAGTCTGAGAAATCCCAGTGGACCTTACAAACACTAGAACGGCCTAATAAGTCTCTTATTGGTTTAATTCTTCAATGGGGACATGAGAAGTTTGTCTTTACGTGAATCATCACGCTATTCAAGGTGACTCTAAACTCGTTCCTTCATTCCACTATGGTTTGAGTTGCTTCTGAAATTCGCTGAGGCGTCAGACATAGATGTGTTCTTGCCCCCATGTTTTTGTCCTCTGTTCTGCCGCTATATCGAGTTTTAGATCGAAAACAGGTATTTACTTGCATATCCCATGTGATGGCATGCTCTTCAATTTAAATCGTTTAAGATAACAAACCAACGTATAGATTGTTTTTCGGGAGCAGCTTCAATCACTTTTGGTTCGCTTTTCGCCTGCGTGTAGAGTTTTGGCTGACAATCAGCTTGCAAAAAATAAATTTCCTTTTTAAGTGCCTTGATTGCATCCCGTCATCATTGTTGAATGGTCAGCTTGAAGCAGCACATAACTTCACACCGCTTTCGATTCACACCTAGAACTAACCGGAGGGACAGTGTAACTGTTATTTTCTCGCGTTTGAACTTTCGTGTCTAGGCAAGCGCAAGCTGTCACTGAAGACAAAAATGATGGTATGCAACGCTTGTGTATTTATTATATGCAAGGGAAACTACGACCGTACGCACAAGATTTGAATGCTTCATTTACAGAAGATGTGAATGGATCGAGTTATATATCTTCAGAGCATGTTGACTAATGCATCTGTCGGCTGCGCTGGTAGGCTCATGTTGATCGAAAACGGGCATATTCCAAAAAATTTGGTTTAAGGCAGTAGAAATGTGGAAGTCGACCCTTAGGTAGGCTACAACTATGGTACAATGTGGTGTGTAAGGTATGGGGATGTGAGCACCACAATACATATGGTACAATGACGTTTGTAAAAATGAAAGGAAATCGGCGGTTGCTCTTGTCCGCTCAGTTTGGAGGAAGAGCAGATGGTACTTTCGGCTGAAAGGAGTTCCCGCTGACACCGTGCAAACAGCGCCAATCGACGAGTATTACTAATCACTGTGAATGCTGTCGTAATGACTTAGCTCGAATTGTATAGTCATATACATTGATATACCTTATATGATAATCAGTGCTCATTAGTGATTCACAGTGGTCGACTGCCGTCGGAATCAAATAACTCGATGCTATTAAGTTTCTGACTGTTTTCTTTTATTATCCATAGGCTTGGCAATCGATCGTGTTATAAATTCTATATTCTCATCTACTTATTGCGTTCGATTTTTTTCAAGCGAAACCTCAGTTTTTCAGTCGTCTTTCATTTTAGTTGGTGACAACTTTATTAGGATAGATAATTCTAGCCTACAGAACACATCGTTGACTAATATAGTAGACTGCAACGAGGTTCAACTTGAGTGCTTTTGTGACAGACGCAACACTTTTCTGCGATTGCACGAGCGCCTATCATCGCCACTGATCGCCGTGTTAAAGTTAAGGTGATACAAATGATTTATGGAAAATCTATGCGTAAGACACTTTGTGGTTCTAAAAAAAGTAAATTTACGGGAGGTGATGCGATCAGAGCAGTATTGAAAATATGCAAGTGATGATTTTTTCACCCAACTTTTCTGTGAATGCAATTTAATATCAATATCTGAATTTTTGTTGCTCACTTGAAACAATCGGCATCAGACGTGAGAAATTCTCATCAACAAAACTAATGAGATTGCACTGGCAATAAGAGCGGGCTTATCTCCACGGTATTATCCAAAGAATTGATTAAGGTTTTATCGTCTAAAATAAAACGCCTTAATCAGCTGTATCTACATTCAGTGCAAGTTGAAAAAGAAACTCAGCAGTTATGGAAGGTCGTGAGAAAACTGCGGCGAGATTAGTGTATCATATGCATAAATCCTTTCACGTGTTTGCAATTAGATGAACCAGGTTTCAGTGTACCCGAAAATGGTGTTCTCAGGAGGCTCTATATTCTTTCATAGTAAACAAAGACCTGGGCCGATACCAATTAATTCCAATGATACTTTATGTGTGTGTGCCATTGTTTGTCCAGGACTGGATCGATATGAGAAAAAATGGGAGTAAGATTCCGGCATGTTTCCACACGCAGATCAGTGACATTGATAACAAATCAATTCGGTATCTCTTTCACCTAAACACAATTCAAATGTCGACTATTTCTACTGAAATCGCACGACCCTATGACGAGTGGAGAACGCGGTGTTCTTATGGGTTGCGAAAACCACATTGGACCATTACCTGACCAATGAGCGCGTGTTAAATGACAATTATGTTGAGTTACTTCCGTTGGCTAATTAGTGTGGCTTCCGCTCCGAGATGTACGGTGTTCTTATAGTCGGAGTGCAGCATTTCGTCGAAGAGTACTACGGTTCACATATCTGGCCAATTATATTAGAGCGATCGGGTCTGGGTAATGTTGTGTATCAAACACAGAATGTTTATTCGGAAACAATCATAGAACGCCTAATTGAAGCCCTAAGTCACGAAACAGGACGTACGGTGGAAGAATTACGATTTCAAAACGGTCTGTTTTTCGCTTCATTCACGTCGCAGTACGGTTACGAGAGATTGTTACGTGTCCAAGGGCGAACTTTCATACACTTTTTGCGTAATCTGGATAATCTCCACGAGCACTTGCGTTTTTCTTACCCGAAAATTCGTCCACCTTCATTTTTCACCTTGAGCGAATCAGATTCGAAAATAACATTGATTTATTCATCGAAACGGCAAGGCTACGAGCATTACGTTCGCGGACAACTTGTCACTTTGGCAAAAACGTTTTATAATCTGAATATAACCGTTGATTTGGTGTCAAGGTCAACTGATGGCCTTGTACATCACATCACGTACGAGATCACACACGATGGTCACGGATGGGGTGGAGTGGATGAAAGTCAAACCCAGCGAATACTGCCATCATGGGAACCGTATTTGGGCCGATCTGATGTGCTTAATTTGATCTCATTTTACCTTATCATTTCACCCGATATGGTCATACGGAAGACAAGCGCGCAATTTCGTTACCTTGATGAGGACTTGGAGGGAAGATTGTTCACGGAAAAGGTGTTAATTGGACGACCTTACATCCAACCTACATTTGAGGAGGTGTGTATATTCTGGTTGTTTTGGCAATGTTTCAAGTATCCTCATGGCATAATTCATCTTCATATGTTTCCAAAGTTATCCCGTTAATATATATATATATATATATATATATAGATATATATATATATATATATCTTCCTGTGCAATACTTATTTCATCAACCGACTGTGTCTATCACCGCTGTGCTGTCTAAAAACCATTTGGTGATACCAACGATTGTGCAGCGTTATTGAAGTAACCGTGAGTGCTCTGCGATTCCCGCGAATCTTGGGTTTGTTTATTTACATTCTCTATTTCCTCTGTGAATTCAAACGGCCACGGACATTTACGGATAATTGAAAAGATGCATGAATTGTGTTGTCGTTGATTGTATTATTGCAGTGGGATTATGATCCATATCGAACATTTGCTAATGTTCAATGTAGCTAGCTTTTCAGTATGCGATCTACAGTTGGCAAGACACTAATCTATTCTGACTATTTCGTTAGCTGTCTGGTTGGTAGATAGATGAATCTCCGACGATTGAATCGGGACGGACGATCACTGTTAAAACAATGTGTATCTAATCCCCGATTTCCATCCATATTGACATTCATCGATGAAGGCCAACAAAATAATTCCAATTGTGGTTCCAAGAAAGGCTATCCTGTAAACTATTTATATTTTAACGGTACACCACTATAACCGCTGTTAGGTAATAGTGGGTTGTCAATCGTTTGTTAATGATTAAACGTGATATGTTAGCAATTTACTTCTCGCCGGACGACATGTAGTTCGGTTTTATCCGATGTTGTGTGTCTTATGTTAAACCTTCAAATCTGAATAACATGATTGGCCACTGGGATCCATATTTAGAATCTGACGCTGCATTTGAACATTATAATTATTTGTGCCTTTACTTTTATTTGCTATTCAACTTCGATTTTACAATCGTACGGCTCGATATTATCATGGTTAGATTTCGAATACAAGCAGCAGGTCACCCGGGTTGGGATACACACAAGGGTAAAACAAGCAACAATCAAACTGTAGACGATTTTGAGGAAAAGTAACCAACGTTACAGTGGTTAATTATTATCGCATATTTGGCAAGTCGTTCAACAAACATTTCTGAACGATAATCTTCTAATCGTCGCTTGACAGTACGCAGATCGGGTTTATCGGCTTTCTTTTGCCCTCTAGAGCTTCAAAAGTAAGTAACATGGAAAAACCCTGTAAATATGCTCATCGCTTATCTAGAAAATTCTTCATTAATGACACAACTCTACGGTATTTTACTGTGTTAGCAGCTGAACCAACTTTCGCTTTCTGGATTACTTCAATGAGGCCTCGCAACCCAAAGCTGAAAAACTCACACATTAAGCTTTCGCCCAATGGTACATTTAAATCTATTGCTTTTTAACCATAAAATTTTGATTCTGGAGCTGTTTTTTAACGATGGCGCGAACTACAACCACGAATAACTGTCAACAGTTCCACTAACGAGCGTTCGAGTTAGAAATTAAGAATACATAAAGCAACTCTGTTTCCACATATAATCCCTAATGTAACCTTATCGATCAGCAAAGGATAATGTATTTGATTCTTGTGCTATTCGATGAATAGTTATTCGGCATTTCAGCAAATTTATCAAACAGCCATTTGCACGTTTAATATCATCGTTATACGGATGAAAGTTTATTTTGCTGTTAGGCAGATTAATCCGCCGATCTACTCGCAATTCGGAGTTTGATGCGCCACTAGAACAGGCGCTTCGTTGTGTAAGCCAACAAGAAGCTATTCGTTGCAAACGTCACCCGGAAGACTCAATCATCTGGTTGTGGGCATTCCGAATATAAAAATACTCCAATTTTGTGAATAAACTAGCCACCAGCGCAACATTCTTCTACGCTTTCGACATTAGTGAGAAATCAACAGGCGGTTTTGAATTCTGTTCTGATAAGTACAGAACTCGTAGCGTCAAGATCCTTGTTCATACGTTTTTGCTCAATATACTCCATGAAATCCGTGAGAGAATCAGTGAGAAATTGAAGGTTTCCTCGCCTAAACCATGAATGTTGTATGCTCGCATCAATTCTATGAATCTGCATGCGTACACTTGATAAATTTTCGCCCTGTCTTAGTTTTAGTGAATTATATTTCCAGATCAAACTCCATCGCCACATCACATTCGAGCTAGTTTTGATTGCAACTATGAAAATGCAAGGTAAGTTTAGTTTTATCGTGTTATTGATTCGGTTTAACGAACACGTTTCACAAGTAGGTCCCAAACTTGATGTCTCATAATGGTGTTCACATTTGCGGTGAACTGTTAACAACTTTACGGACTTCGTCTCTCGGTATAAATATTATAAAACATCGAAGCATGAGGACCAAGCATATATACTGACTCATGCCACGCGTTCCATTTGTTGCTGAACAAAAATGTATGCTAATATTTTTACAAACAATGCTGTTCTTTAGTGCATTTGTAAAGTGTTTGACAATGTGTAGTAAGCTGTATTGCGCGATTTCTGTGCATTACAATATCTCTCCGAGTTCTAGCAATTAATTTAACATTATGATTTCACTTTATTCTTGATTTCAAGTTCAAAAGCATTAGATTTTATTGAAGAGTTTTTAGAGTTATCGCGTCACATGTACCTACACGCCACTACATGTTTCTCTCTGTTTGACGTTATCGGATGAAGACTTAACCCTGCGGGTAACCCAGATGCATTGTCTAGCCGTCCTCCGAAGGTTGACTATTTCCATGTGGTTTACAATGACTTTAGATTATAACATTGTAAACCCCTTTCTATGTGTTTACTTGAAGACGGCATCAACCCGAATCCAGTAGTAGAGTGAAAGTGGCAGGGGGCGTGATTATCCAAAAATTCCATTGCTTTGCAGGGTTAACTTAGCTCGTTGTGTGAATCCACCATTCAAATATCGACTGTGCCCATCTGGCTAACGGTTATTGGCTTTCTTCGGTCGATGTCGACCATGGATGTACATCACAATCGCATGAATTTTTATGTTCAACAGCTTTTTGAATGACTATACAGTCCGATTCGGGAGGAACAATCTCTCCCGCAGCGCTTGCAACGATGATCTGAACTCGGTTGTAGGGCGTCAGTTGCACGCTGGCGGCGTGATCTGCGTTCAGCAGCCGAGAGATGTATCTGCTCCTCCCCAGCTTGTAGACGACACTTTATACATTAGTTTGTGTTATATTTTTCGTTCAAGCATAGTTTTCACGATGAAACCCGTGGTATTTTCCAGCATCCGGTGTTGACAGAAGATTTCGTAGCTATTGCACTCTCTCATTTGTTTCCATCGATGAAACCCGTGGTATTTTCCAGCATCCGGTGTTGACAGAAGATTTCGTAGCTATTGCACTCTCTCATTTGTTTCCATCTTCCTATAAATAATGTGTAGTAGTTCCTGATTAATTTACTGAAAATGTTTTCAAGGTACAACATGTGATAGGTTAAACAACACGATGTTTATTTTCAAATTGTTACAGCTGTATGTGGGTTCGGCTCTCAAAATAATTGAAATCATTCATGGAACTTCTATTGGAACATTTTACCGACCGAATTCGTTTGGGTTTTGATGTAGTCCTCATCTTATCTTGTGAGATTGATTGTAATTTATGGCTGTTTGGCGCGATCTCTCTGACTTTACAATGCTATTCAATTGAACACAATAAGAGATTGAAAGTGTCATTGAATTCAGTACATCCAAAACTCGTTAAACCAATCATTTCCCCTTGCTGCTGATTTACGTCCAAATGCCATTAAATTGGCTTCTTTTTTATCTATGTTTATCGAGATTTTTGATTTCGGGAGTTGTCTTTTGGCAACTAGATGATACTAATGTATCCTAAATTGTAAACTTCAGCACATTTATAGTTGGACCACATATCTATCTAAAACAGGGCAACCTGACAATATCTTAGCCCACGTGCAGTCTCTGACTGTGAGGCACTTTGCCTGGATCAGGCATGTGCTTTCATACCATACCATACCCATGCTGTTTCGTAAATTTTAGAAAGTGTGCCCTCAATATTCGATATGTGTAGTTGTGGCGTGGCTGAAGTGGCCTAAATATTAAATCGGATACTCGTTTATCTATTTTTGAAACTTAGAAACTCACAAACCAGCCGAAAACGTGCAATCATAAATTCGCATATCTTGCGAGTACCTTTGAATAAAAGAAACATGGGACGCAACGTTAGAATCGACTTTGTCCGTGATCTCAATTTTGAAACTTTGTTAATCATTTGAAGGTTACCCGAACACGAAATTCTATTGAACCTACTTGATTCGTGGAGGTTGTGGTAATTAAGTGAACGTGAGATAGCGAATTATTTCGAATGAATACTTGGTATATTCTTTTCGGGTTCTTTACGTTTTTTGTTTTTTTCTTTAGCCCATTCAGGTAGAGTTGCTTCCCTATCACAGCACACATGCAAATTCAAAGGACAGATGCTGTACGTGAAAGAATGGGATATGATGCTTTTCATGGGCGCTCCTGTGTAGGTTGCTCATTGCGTTTTATGAAAAAAAGCAATCCATGTTTTATAAATTAATTTATGAAATTACTTTGATATAAGCATAAGCCAAAGTTTTGTGATTCCGTATTCACTACTGATGGATTAGAATGGCACGAATAACCTGTTTACTTACGTGCGCCAACACACATGTAGATGGGCTTGAAACAAGAAACAATTCTTACACGTATTCCAACCACACGTAACGTTTCTCTTCTGGCACGTAACCTTTGTTAGACCAACTGTGATAGTCAAGACAGGGAACATGACTAAACAGCATTCAACTCTCCACCTCTGTTTTGGCCTTCCCGTTTAGCGGTCTACAGTAAGCTTAGGGGGTTTCAAGTCACTTATCCATGACCAATCTGGTACCTTGATCACGGTCAAGGTCGGTTGACACGGTGAGCAAATATGTAACAGTGCAGACATAATAAGGTTAAGATCAAACACTTTTTGAAAAATATTAACAATAAGGTATACGATGAATATTATCTATTTTCGTACACCCCAGTGTTGAGCGCCATTCATCTTAGTTAATAATCTCGACCGCCTCCGTGTGTACGCGTTCGGTATGACACTTCCACGTTGTCTAGATCGACGCTGTGGCCTGCATCTGATATGTGCTTGGCCAAGGCTGAATCATAAACGAGGGATTGTTATTCCCTGTTTAAAAAGAGCGAGGTGCGCGTTGGAACTACGTGCTAATATGGATTTTTGTCGGCTCTTTGTTGTGTCCGTCTGTCTGTATGTCTGCTAGTCTATGCCCGCGTGAACAATGCTTGCTATCGTCCAATCAACTACCCGAGTGATCGCAACATGTGACCGTTCCATCGTCACCGGCCGCCTTATACTTAGTTGTTGAATTGTCGTGGCCTACTGGTCGTGCTGACCGGGAAAGCAGCCATTCCTTAACTTGGGTGTTCACGATTTAACACTCACGTACTGTTCTCCAGGCCCAGATCGCTAAAACGTGGATCACTGAACCCGATTTAAACGACTAGGAAAATACACACAATGAACCGCGCATACACGATATTGTTTTTCATTGTTTATTTTTGTAAATTATTCGAGACTGCTCATTTTAGTAATTCACTAATTTATGCTTCAATCTGTATTTTATGGTTATTCGAATGGTAAGTTGTTGGCTGCCAACGTTTACAGATGTGCTAAAAATTCTTCTGTTTATTAAAAATTCATAATTTGTGATTTGATATTAGGTCTTCTACTATCAACCTTACACTTGAAGAATATTTTTTTAGATTCACTCTGCAAAATCTCACAGTATTCGCCTCGTAGTGTATGAGTTGAAATTTATGACAGATCGCTCGAGGTCTATCCTATGCCATTCCTGTAGTCTATTGATGGCCCACATATTGAAGAGACTTTATCAAACCTTGAACTGTTAAGCCGTTTATTTAGCTACGAGTTACAACTCAAGAGCAAAGTATCAAATTGTAACCACCTTTGATTCCCACAACCAAAAGAACATGCGCATCGCGAGGAATAAAACCAGCTGTTGATGGATTACGTATAGTTCTGTAGCTAATGTTGTTCTACATAGGTTCCGTTTTTCCTAAGATGTGTTCAATGTGACTATTCTCGCAATTATTGGTAGACCCGAACTATTGCAACCTCGCGATTTTTAATGTCAAAATTTTCGGCGCATCCTACCATTGTGTTGTGATGGAGTGTGGCGTGCCGTATATCAGCCGAGAGCTCATGATCGGCACTCTTAGATTATGCACTTCATACCTCTACATTAACAAAGAGGTGAAAATGGCGTTTAACTGCATAAAATTATAGTAATTTAATCTGGGTTTGAACCAATGGTCATGAACAAAAAGCTCATTTGCATGCATCTCCATCACACACATACACACACACACACCACGACCTTTTTCGTGCTGTTTGCACTCGTCAGGTAGGAACAGTAGGATCAGGAGCCGCATGCGCTTGATGGTAAACAAGTTGCGCTTGTATGCCACTGTTGAATAAGGTTGGTACGACCAACATGTTAAATCACATGTTGACTGAAGAGTGTAAACAGCACGAAACCGGTAGAGGTCTGTGTGTGTGTGTATAATGGAGATGCATGCAAATGAGCTTTTTGTTCATGACCACGGGTTCAAACCCAGTCTACATGAGTGTGGGCTTATGTGATTTAACAGGTTGGTCGTACCAATCCTATTCGACATTGGCATACAAGCACAACTTGTTTACCATTCTTCCACTGTTTCAAGCGCATGCGGATTCTGATCCTACAGTCCCTACCTGATGAGTGCAAACAGCACTAAACCGGTCTTGGGGTGTGTGTGAGGGTGATGCATGCAAATTTGCTTTTTATATTAATTGAATTTATAGCCGTGTTTATTTATTATTTTGAACTTATTTTACTGTGGGAATTCACAGTGTATTGCGTTTAAAGGTCCATAGGGAAATCATTTTAGACGGCGTTACAGTTACGGTGGTCATCCATCCATGTATGTGGTAGTGATTGTACAACCGCGTGAGCTCGTCCAGTGCGTTTCAAGCAATATGCAGCCAATATCTTGGTGACTTAGTTGGTGTGTGAAATTGTTTGGGGGTCGGAATTAGATCAGTTTCTACTGATCATCTGCTTGGATCTGTCGGATATGATTCAGTCAAACTCTTTTGAATTTGATTTGAAGCAAGTCCTAAGGTGGATTCGTAGACCGAATATAAGCTCTTAATTCCATTTCTTCTTGTTGTAACCATGGTCTCAAACTGTATGTCGAGAATTTCAGACGAAATGTTCCAAAAGTTTGTGTTAATTTTAAACATTTTTACTTCTTACCCAACTGTATATGGAATACTATAAATCAATTTGACAGTTTGCTCATTTAAAATATCTTGTGTTAATATCCGAGTCAATGTGAATCTCTGGGGTGACTTTATCTTTGACGCAATATCCGTCCGCATGTATTATGTAATCAAGCGTTGAAAATATCGGAGAAATGTTGATTTTTTCAATTAAAAGTTACACGCTTGATCTCACCGAGGCAAAGACGTGCGTTCTGTAATAAATGTTTAGGGTTCTGTGTTTTATCCACCTGCAGTATATTTGATTTTCTGTAGAATGTAGCGGAGCTAGGTGGAAAAGTACTGGTGCGTTTATTTTTGGTTATAGTTTAAGATTTGCTCCGTTTTATGAGCTAGTTATCGGTTAGAATTTGGCATCTCTATTTAATATCATGTGCGTTGATGGCATTCAAAGATTATCTGGACAGTGCTTATATTAGTTTAGCATTTTCGTGGAGTAGAGCAGCTTGTCAATTCGAATCATAATGTTAGAATATCTTATGAACAAAGTTGTTATATCCAGCCGGAATGATGACAGAAACATCCTATTTTATTTCATTTCCATTCATCTTATCCCAACGATTTCCATTCTGTGAGTATTATAAAACCGAATAATTTGAACCATGAATCTTCTATTTCGTTTTTTCTTCCAACACTCAGATTACGCAACACGAAACAATTGGCTGCAAGTGGCTTGTACATCAGTGACCTGAACATGTTCGACCGAAGTCGAGATATCATATTGACCGGTGATGAACAATCTGACGAACTAATGAACTTGTTCAGAAGGGTATGGGAAATTTTCCTTTAACCAGTAGCTCTTAACTTGTTCCCCGATGCTATGTTGCGCTTATTTACCGCTCCTTGAATCTCGGTGCCATTAAAATGAAGTAATAAAACTATTAAGGGCTAAGTCGTAAAGCAGGATCATTGTATTTCTGCGAGAAATTCTTCGAGAAATATTTTATGATTATTTGAAATAATTCACAAATCCGCCTTCAGTCGAATAGAGCATATGTTGTTGTTGGCCTCCTTTTGTCGACCTCGAGCGTGTATGTAGAACACAAGCTCACGATGGGTTCATAATTCACAGCGTTTCAAATGACAAAACTTCAGTTTCAAGCGGAACAATCTCTCCGGCAGTGCACACACTGATAGGCAGTAATCGACCGATCGTTGTCAGTTAAACGCTGACGGCGCGGCCTGTGCTCAGCAGCGGAAAGCTGTATCCGTTTTTCCCCAGCTTGTACATTAACGACCAAGAGCACACGCGGTCTTCTCCAAAGTCGAAGTCCTGATTTCAACTCACCATATAGTAGATCGTTTGGAATACAACCATTTTTGATTCTGTACACATGACCCAGCTAGCGTAGGCCGTGTTGCCGTAGTAGGGTGAACATTTTCTTTGGGCCAGCTTTATAAAGCAGTTCAGCATACGTTGCTTTGTCCATTCGCGATGTGTTCAGTATACGACGAATGCTTTCGTTCATATCATGAGCGGATGGTGGGGAATATTACATATGTATATTTTTTACACAACATATATATATATATCATTATCAGTGTCATCAGTATTTCTAAAATGTTATCAAGGATCTCGGTATTACCGTCAAAGCCTCTGGAAAATGTTTCCTTTACATTCTTACCTGTTGAAAATTTTTATACACCAACAAATCTATTTTCTCTTTTCGGCTTCTCAAATACATGACTTCTTGCGAAGAATCTTGTGCAGCATATTTTAGAAAGGATGTGGGGGTTGTAAAATTAGAACATGTATCCCAAATGATGGAGACTAAAACAATAAAAGCGTATACATAAACTTCAGTTAAATAGAGTGCCGAGTTATTTTGAACAAAACGCCCAATTTGATATGGTTGAAGTTGTACCACGTTTGTTTTAATAGAGCTTCAATTTGTATGTAACATTTTGTTTGAACGATGCGTTGCTTTTGTCGTTCGGGTTAGTTTCATTGTTGTGTATTTCAATTCGAATAAAAAATCGCGTATCGACATTCAAATGCTAATTTTATGCTTCATTTTAATAAAGCACTTTACAATAATTAACAGCAATTAGAGGAGAGCAAAAAATTGGAGAAAAGCATGAAACGAGTGGATAAAATGCGTAAAATGACAGACGAGCTACTTTATCGGTGCATTCCGAAGGGCGTGGCCAGAAAACTGCGAGACGGGATTTCGGCAATGGAAACGATTCAAGTATGTTGTCGATGTTGTGTCCATTAGCGAATGTTGGCGAATGCACTGCAAGTCAATTTACCGATCAGTTCGAAATTGCGGTGACGTTGGGTTACTCCCAAGAAAGATTCATTTGAGTTTTAAAGCGATTTACCATTTGTATAAAATAGTACTCCTCTGATTTATAACATCTGATAAGTCCATATGGTTTAGTGGCATGCCTGATGTACCAAAGTTAAAAGGGATTTTAATCAACCAGTAGTCTTGACCGCCCTTTTTGAAACTATCGTGTGAAACCTCGTCTCCAATTTTGACAAGACCGGTTGCTGAACGAAGGTCACGCTGGCAACACACAAACGGTGCCGATCCACCGGGTATGAAAAACTGATGTGAAAGTTCCGGAGGAGATGGTTAATCTTATGCGAAAAGTTGAGGAGTTAGATGTTATCATACACCGGTGATGTAGCTCGATTGTCGAGAAAGACCGAAGGTATTCTAACAATAATAAGAGCAGCAAATCAACGAATTGTAAAGCTACAACTCAACTGCAGAATGCTCTGGATTTAGATGGCTCACCATGGCTTTGGTTGACTTACCTCTGTCCAACCGTTATATTAACTGGGGCTGTAAATTAACCAAGTTGTGGTTTATCATATGGCACTGTCTCACTCCATCACTAAGCTACGGAAAACTATTTGAGTACATTTTAGCAGTTTGAAAATGTCCTAATCTAAGCTATTCGATGATGTAGTGTGGGCAGCTTCTTCTGGAAGTAGACTAAAGTCCTGATTAGTGGAAGCTGTTCTTTTCTAGAGTAGATGTGCGTACCACGAATGTCAAAGTTCATCAATTCGGCTTCATCTTCATTAATGTTTGGCATGTTTGCTTGAAGACCTTGAGTTAATTTAACTTGTTGACTTTATGCATACATGACTTCACAATCGTGTGTCCATAATATGCCATTGGACGTTAGGTGCTCAAATGTTATTCGATTTCATATAACGAACTTTGATTTGAACTTTTAAATGAAACGGACAGATTCAACACAGATGTAAAAGTGATTTTATTCCGTCCAGTTTCATAGTGTATAATTGCGTTCTATTTATTGCTTTCATATTGCTTTCACAGACCTATGAATCTGTCAGTATTTGTTTTACTAAAGTCGTCAACTTTGGCGCCAAATGCATGCAAATCAATGTGGAGCAAATTATCGAATTACTCAATAGTATGTATACGCTGTACGATGCGCTGACAGAAAAGCATAAAGTTTACAAGGTAAACATTTTTGGAATTGAAATGATGTTATTATTATCGTCTGCGTTGAATGAAAATGCATATCAAATGCTCGCACAAAATTAATTTTTTGCATTTTGAAATGTCTTCTAGTTCAAAAGTTATTTCACCTTCGTTTTCAAAAGTGTAGTAGACCGACTACTACAATAACGTTCCACGAAGGTAGGAAAAATACAGGACAGTGAAGATTTTATCGCGGTAGTCAATGGTACAGAAGAGCAGTCACGTAGCACGCGTGAACGACAGAAGTGTCTAGGTCAATGTTTTTTGGTCAAGTTAAACACAGTTGTTACACAGTCCCCCTCCAAGAAGTCTGGTCAGAGGAGACTTCTGATCAGGAATTGACAGTTGAATAGGCCAAGTGGTGCCAGGTCTTTCCAGGCTGGAACATAGAATCTCAGCAACCAGTCACTCCGAAGTCAGACAAGGCGCTTGATCTGCATGGGTCGATTGTAGGTGGTGACCGGGGTAGGGTACATGGGGAACCGACAAAAACTAAGTGGGGATCGCCCGCCAGACATGGTCTTAGTACGGACCTAGTAGGAGTAGATGTACGCGCATCCGTAGGCTTGACAACGAAGAACAATATGCCTCGAAAACACAGTCGCTGCTTAGAATGTCATACCTCTCCAGGGTTGATGGCAAACGGCCTGTAAAAAACTGGATGGTATGCCAATTCGGGCTTGTAAGGATCTTGTCTGATAGATTTCGTGTTGGACGGTGAGTGTTCATGGCTGATGGCTGGGGCTATCGGGTTGGTTGGCGAAAAGTGTCGGTGGTCCTTGGATGTTGTATGCCACGGTTGAATCAATGGGAAGTGTGCATGTGTACCAGAGGGAGTAAGAAAAAAAACGGTATCTGGCCTCGACCGAAAGATAAAGACGAGGTACAAAAATTTTGACGGGAAATATACCAGCTTACTTGAATTTTTTCTCCGAACTTGTTGAGTTTGAATCGAACGTTTCGTTGCCAGACTAGGCAACATCTTCAGCGATTGTTGGCAAATTGACTGCTCGAAGTGGCACTGACGATGGTATTTGGCCGGCCGACCACTGGTCACGTGATCGCATGTAATTGATTGATTGATTGGCTGCCTTTTCGGTTCTTAGTCTCAGTCGCATCCGTGCGTAGATGTCGTCCAAGCTCACGTGTTCGTTGATCGATCGTTCACCGGAGTGCCAGGCTTCGATGAACTCTCGTGCTGCTTTGTTATTAGCTCGGCCCAAGATGTGGCAGTTATGCCAGTCCATCTCGCGATCTTCGGTGTCGACGTGCGCTGATATGAGAGACTTGGTGTCGTGACGTCGTACGGCTAGTTGATGCTCATGGATTCGAGTTTTTATTTTTCGACCGGTTTGTAGTGTTTGTCACAGTGCGTGCACTGTATTTTGTACACTACGTTCGCGTTTTCATCTTTGGGAATTGCATCTTTCACTTTTGTTAGCACGTTACGTAGGTTGCTGTTGGTTTGTGGGCGATAAAAATACCGTGAGGTCGTAGGATTCTTGATGTCATTTCCGTGATATCTTTGACGTATGTTAACGCCGCCCGTTGCATAACATCAGTCTGGTCTCGCCTAGGGCGTGTCGTTAGGCATCTACGGATAAAGTGCCCCGGGTAAGCGTTCTTCTGGAATAGCTTGTATAAATATTGTTCTTCCTCTTTTATATCAATCTGTAGAAACGTGTTAAATGTGCACTACATAGTCGGTGAACCATACGGGTTGCTGTTTCGCGCGCTTATTTGCTATGATGATGGCCTCTGAGTTAGTAGTAGGGGTTATTAATGTTGATACTGAGGATGTCGGTCGGTCTTGCGGATTAACCGAGTCAACTGCATCATCCATGAACGCCGGTTTGACTCTGTTAATCGCGGCATTGTCATTCCTACTGTCGCGGTCAAACACAACTGTTTTTGGGAACCGCCGAATGATGCTTAACGGTCCAGCATAAGGAGGGTGAAGAGGTTGCTTCACCATGTCGTTTCGGAGAAAAACATACTGGCAATCTGCCAATTCCTTCGGAACGTGGGACGGTTCGACCTGAAGCCGCGGGGATGGTGGATGGAAATGTCTCATATAATGTCGCAAGCTCGCCACGTAATCTCCATAGGCAAATGGTGATTGCCTAGCAGGGGCGATATATTCACCAGGTGAAGCGATGGTACTGCCGATTGGTAGGACTTCAGTCCAATCAGTAACTACGTGCGGCCTTGCGTTGCCTGTGCAACCGTTCCACTATGCCATTCGCCGCAGGGTGGTAGGCAGTATTTCGGTGACATTGTCAACCCAGAGTAGCCAGCAATTTACTGAAGGCACCATCGAAATGGAAACCTCGGTTTGTTGCAACAATATCCGGGCAACTGAAGTGTGCCCCCAACGTTCGAAGAAAGCGTGCGCAATCGTCTCGAATGAGCAGTTTTTAGCGGAATGGTCTCCGATCACCTGGTTAAACGATCAATGCAGGTGAGGATGCATGTACGACCATGTGAGGGTGGTGACGGGCCGACTAGATCTACGTGGATGTATAAGAAACGCTCATTCGTTTCGACAAAAGTTCCTAATGGAATCTTCGTGTGCCGGTGAATTTTCGCCCATTGCAGGATGTCCCTACTGGCTTTCGGCCGGATAAATTTACCCGTAATTAGTTTAACGCTAGCACGAATGTCATGATGGGAATGATTATGTAGGGTATCAAACTCTCGCTGTCTGAACGCAGACGGGATAATCGGTCGAGGAGAGGTTTGCGATACGTTGCGAAGGATATCACCCGACCCGTCGGGAAAGGGAAAGAGGAGTCCCTTAGCTGTTTGGTTTCAGTATCGACAGCTTGCCCTGCAACGATTTCGCTGAGATCGAGAGGGGATGGCAAATCTATCACGCCTATTCTACAGAGTGCATCCGCGACAGGATTTCGGGCACCAGAAATGTGTCATCCTTGAATTGACTGACAAAATCCAAGTGTCTCATCTCTCTAGGGGAGTATCCATCCGCAGATCTGCTCATTGCGTGAATTAGAGGCTTATGATCTGTAAATACGGTAAACGGTCTGCCCTACAGAATGTGGCGGAAATGTCTAACCCCCAGATATATTTTCAATAGTTGTCGAACGCATGTGATACACCGAGTCTCTGCCGGTTGAACTCGCTTCAAGAAGAACGATATCGGGAACCATGACCCAGTAAAACACAGTTGTTAAAAAGCGAACAATGTTCCGACGATATATATGCTTATATGGGTTTCAATGATATGCCTCATATGACCGCGACTTTAAATCACTTTCATATCATTAGTATCTGAGCTATAATTTTGAATATTGATTTTGCAAAGAAATAGAACGTTTGATACCCTCGATTTTTCCGTGTTAGGTCGAAACAATTGGAGACAGTTACATGCTCGTCTCTGGAGCCCCGCATCGAACGCCATATCATTCTGCCCACATTGCAGAAATGGCTTTGCAAATCATCGAAACCACACAGCAAAAGCTTCATTGGCCTTCATCGAATGTGGACAGCACGAGTGCATCCCCGACGGAGCATTTGCAATTGTACGTCGGGTGCAATTCTGGACCGATTGTAGCTGGCGTCGTGGGATACAAGTCCCCGCGTTACTGCTTGTTCGGCGATACTGTCAATACGTCCAGCCGTATGATGAGCACTGGCCCGGTGGGTTATAAAATTTATATGCCAAAAGCTGGTGGTTTTTTCTCGGGCAAGAAGGATTTCTAGCGTTTGGATCGGTCAAAAACTGACAATATGTAGTAAATGTCATAATAGGTGTGCACTATATCGTAGACGTGTTTTACTATGCAAATATACTTAAGTTTCTAAACATCTCACAGGCATGTGTGCGCATTAACTGTCTTACATTCGGCTTGTTTGAAACTCAATAAAATCAAGTGTTTGCGAAAAATCGTTTTATGTATTGGGTTGATCCACGTATTTACCTTTTATTTCAGGCTGATAACGTGCATGTTAGCCAATCGTTCGCTGAGGCTTTGTCGCCTTATCCGTACGAGGTGAAATCTAGGGGAAAGCTGGCTATAAAAGTAAGTTAAGTTTGTACGTGTTTGATAAAACTATTTTTGAGAAAGATAGAGACCGAAGCACTACCTTTTTGCCTCATCCTATTATGAGAAACTATTTTCCCTATTTTCCCCTACAAATTTTGTATATTCTGGCGCGAACACATGTTACAGCATGGAAATGCATCTTATTTATGATGTGTTTGTTGATATCAAACACTGATGTACATCTTAAGCATATGATTATTTTATACTCCAAAACACGATACAGTCTGCTGTGAATGTAAAAATCTCTTCGAAAAAATTCACAGGTACATTGTGTATCTTATCGTCGAGTAGCAATTTCCTCTTCGGCGTTATCTTCGTTCAGCAACACTCACTCTTTCTTACCTTGAAGTTGATTTTTCTCTTATTGAGAGGCAGTGGATTAGTTCCCCCATGTCTTTCATATTAAAGGTTGAATGATATCATATCCGTATTACAAACGTCTATGTATCGCATATGCCGCCTGAAACGCCACCTGAAATTCGAATTCCTTATCTCGACATCTAATAGAATAGATCCATTTAATTCAATTCAATTTTAATGGCCTTGAAAGCGTATGGCTCTACGGTTAACTACAGAATAATATGAGAACTTCGAATAATATAAGAAGCAAAAACGGAATTTGATCGCCTATTGAGCAGTTCAAGAATCAGGTAAAAATCCAAAGGACAGAAATTGTTTTCGTTTGCACAGTGGGGGGCAGGATATATAGTTTTTTCAATGCACTGGTTAATGGCCAAAACAGCATCAAGATTTCTCCTAAACGCGCATGTGGATCCTGATCCTACAGTCCATACCTGATGAGTGCGAACACCACAAAACTGGTCGTAGAGTGTGTGTGTGACGGAAATGCATACAAATGAACCTTTTGTTCTTTTAAACATGTTTTGATTTGGGGAGTTGAAACTATAATCGGGTAGATTGGTCTAAAACCGTAATCCAACGCTTAGATATTCTCAGGTAGCGTGGGCATGTCGTGAGCTTATTCTATAGACCAACTTATTTATTCGTCAATTTGGCGATCCACAATTTACTCAAGATGCTAAAGATGCTTCGTCAATAAACGGCATACTGCTTCCTTCGGTGTCTTACAGGAATGATCCGGGTTTCGCTTCTATGCAATGGGGCATTTAGTTCGCACATGTCAGAGTCATTTTGTGATTGCAATGACTACTTAAACAGAACATGGCAATTCGGAGACCGCAATCAACTAATAGATCATATTTTCCATTTTATCACATTTAAAGGCACAAATTTTATTGTTGTTAACCTTTGTATGATTGATAGATCACCATTTTTTAATCATATTTGCGTTTTATTTTAATTATAGAAATTTATCACTTGAAGTACAACAGTGCGAATTTCATTACTTATATTGAATAAACATCAAAGTATGCGCTATGAAAATTAACGGAAATTAAAAGTAACTGATACATTAAAATGTTAGGTTACTACAAATTTTGAATTGGGAAGTGATAATTACGTCAGGTCAAATCTCGTTTGTTTCCTAATGTCTATCACGTTGTTAACGCATACTTCGAGGACAGTCAAAGCTATGTTAATCGTTCTCGTCTACTTGCCGATTGCGTCCCAATTCACTGCTGAATTTAACTTTTCCCACCTTAATCACCATCATCCACAAAGTTCAGAACACAAGAGAAAGCCAATTGTTCGAGGTGTTTGTTACGCACGTGAGAAAGAGTAAAATACAAGATTCATTCCCACCTTGTCCTCACTCCTTTTTGCCAGTTGTCTCTGTGGTCTGTCCTATTCGAGCCCTCGCCACTTTAAGCATATTTAACTGACCTTGACAAATTGCATGTGGTTCAATAGCTGCCGTCTTTCTCCATCTGTTCGAATGTTTCTAGTTGCACCGTGCACATACAATCATTGGGAGACATTGCGGAATTATTGCGATTTTTGACCTCTGTCTTTTTGGCACTTCACACACTTGTGTTGTGCCTAGGGTCGTGTTCAGAAAATCGTCCATGAGCTCATGAATGACAATGTTCTCTCGTGGACTTCACGCGCCTTTACACTAGTAACTTGTACATGACACCTACCAGGAATCAACATTTCGTCTTACTGCAAATTGACACTTTTATCCAAAAAAACAATTCCTAAATTACTTCCGATATTTCTTGTATTTGTTTTTATTACTGATTTACTCGTCATCAGTATCCATAGACATTTCAGTGAAATATTAATACAAATAATTTTGTACATTTATATTTCTGATTCGCTTGGCTTGTTATTTAGGGTAAAGGTGAAATGGAAACATTCATTGTAACTGGCCGTAAAACGGAATTCTACTTTATCGACCCCGATTCCAATGTACGACGATGTTTCGAAGAGGTTCTCCGGGAAGATTTCCAACGAGGCAACGAAACAACATCCGAATGCTCGCTCAGTGACGAATCCATATCCCTGGTACTTACGGAGGATATTCTAGAAAAACTTGATGAATGCTCAGAGCTTCAGGATCTTACATCAAACGAATATATAAACAAATTAGCCAATAACTTCACGGAACAGATTACGGAATGTACTGTTGAAAAATCAAAGCAGTTTGATGAGAATCTACGTGCTACATGCAAAACACCGAACATGGAGAATTCTCGAGATATCAAAGGTAAAATAGAACCAAGTTCTGAGTTTGAGAATTTCAAGTCTTCCTTTGATGCTTCGCGAACCCGAAAAGTTGGCATGGTAGGATGTTCTCCATCCATCTCGGGACCAGAAATAAAGCGTATCGAACGCGATTCGGAAACGACGAAAGTGTTGAATGAGGCATCGAAGCGGCTGTTGGTAACAAAGAGCAATCAAAATTCCAAAAAGTCTTCAGGTGTGAGACGTCAAGATGTAACCTTTGCCATGGGAGAGCCAGCAGAAATTCCCCACAAAATATACGATCACGAGCTTGATGGGGATCATTACTCTTCCGCTGAAGGAATTCAAGATGTTACTGATGGCAGCGATTCTATGACCCCGCTCTCATTGACCCATTCTGAAGAAAAACACAAATCGATTGGAGATTTGTGGAAAAATCAGTTGGATGGGCTTCGAAGGGTGAAACCTGCACGTCAGATTCATACGAAAGGTAGGCATCCGTTTCACTTCGACACCTGGATGCATACTTGCTATTTTAGATCAGAATATTTATTTCTCAGCTTTAAAGAAATTTCCATCTGCCATGCAGATTCAGTCACATTATAGACTTGATTATTTGACCTGTTGAAAGGTCGAGGTGCAAAGGTTTGAGCTAATTATCTGAGCTAAATGCGTCTTGCTATATATATATTTATCTGAACGTATGACGAATATATATGTGCTGACTTGAAGAAGAGAAGAAGAAGAAAGAAGAAAAATGAATTGACATACTTGACTTCAGACTCCGGGTGAGGAAAAGAGTTATAACAACTACATCAACTATAACACGAAAACGGTTTTTCTTGTGCAATTCTTTTCAATTTAGTGAATACCATTTCGATGATCTTAATTTCGTTTATAACGGATATTCTCCAAGTCTGTTTGGGTCTCCGTGTTTTTCGTTTACCTTAAGTATTCAATTCTAGCGTTTTTCTAGTGGAATTGTCAGCTGGTTTAATGAGTATGTGTTCAACTCAAATCCATTATATTTTCTCAATGAAAGGATTTGGGTTATTTTCCTCTCTACACTGCAATGTGTGAATTCTTGTCGTCCCATATAATGGTGAAAATATTGTAGGTTAACCAATGCCTGCAACGTTTCTGACCATCTTCTATGTATTAAGATCATACATGATGTGTGTTTTAATATTTTTTTGGAAACTGCGGATTTTAATTCGATGACAAACAGCTTTTGAGTTTCCGCCCGGAAGCAACTTGTTGAACGCAAGTTTTGACTTGATGATGCGTTTCGTTGCGTAGTCTTCAGTGTAGCCATCTCTGTTGTCCAGGCGTTGTGATAAAATAATACCATTCTCCACACAATTATCTGCTTGTAATTACAATGGTGGTTCTGGCATATTATTCCACCATATAATATGTGATAACTTGGGGTTCGTTTCAAGGCATTCTTTCCAGGTTCATGTGCAAGTCGGGTAATATTGGACTGTGTATGTGGTTGTGTGAAAGTTAAATAACACCTTCTCATCGAAAGCCAGGTCTCTCTGCAGTTTAGAGAGGGTTAATGGAATGCCAGTGGGACTACGGTCAGTCTTTCTTCGTATTTTTCACTTACTGACGGTACGAAAGTTGGTTGCTGAGAAAATGCAATCTTACCTTACTCAATGTCCATTTAGAAAGGTTTGTCCGCTTCCCATTATAGATTGTCTGGCGGTAAATCTTCATATGCGCTAAAATACTGAACCCCTATTGTCGCAAACGTCAATATTTTGGCTTCGCGAATCTACCCATTCGTTTACGATCAAAATGTTTATCGTGTATTCACGAAAAACTACCATCCAGTTTCGAAGAGTTTCGGTGGTAATAGCGATTCGCCATCTCAGTACTAATTCGTTCGAAATTACTATATGAATTTGACGCAGGAAGATGTTAGTTTTAATTAGAAAAAATTGTTTCTTGCGATGTTTATTGCAATCCATATGTTACATATCCTCGTTGCATACAGTCTCGCTGGAAAACGGGTTTTCGATCTTGGATAAACGGGAACTTTTTGGACCAATGCCGATCGTTCCATTTCGTTCTCCGAGTTCAGATATCTTGCAAGTAGTTGGTAAGCGATTTTACGTTTTATTTAAGCGGTTCCCTTTCAACATTACGCTAGATAAATCCACGCTAATTCATCTGGCCAATAAACTAACACGATGAGGGGTCTTGATAATCAGAAGCGAGTTCCAATAGCTTTCACTGAAATTTTGTTTGTGACCAATTTCAACATAGTAATTTGCTGAATTCATGTCTACTATTCATTTCAGTGATCAATTAAACGGAACACTGCAACAAAGACTTTCGTTTGATCATCTGACAAACTGAAAACTCAAGGCGATCGTATTTCAACATTATAGTTACTATATAATACAAAAGTAGTTCGTCAATAAGAAAACGATAGAATATTTTAAATTGCGTTGCTTGCATTTCATGTGCCTACACAAATAAAGGTTTTAAACTGTTTGTTCTTGTTAGATTAGGACGAAGAGATAAATTTCAATAAGCCCTCACAATGTGAGTGGATGATATATATTGCCTAACTTTGAATCCAAGTTTACATGTTTCGTACAACGAACCACGTTGTTCAAACGGAGATCGGCTCATGCCATACGGTCTTTGGGCTGAAAAAGGAGAAATATTACGTATTTTTCCTTTCTGCTAGCGTTTAAAAGTATCGCGTGATAGCTCGATATGCGACGTCCCAGGATCGCATTTACTTTCGGTAGATCGACTCCTTGTGCGTGTGCATTTTGACCATACTTTACATTTAAAATAATTCAATAATCCAATTGTATCTCTCTAATGAAAGTAAAAGCACAAGCTCTGTCCTGGAATTTGAGTAGGAAACTCGACGAAATTTAATTGGAATTACAGGGTAGAAGCGTTATCACTAGCTACCGTTAGAAAATCAACCGCTAGTTAAACAACTTTCATATTTTACATCCGATTATGATTCGGGTGCGGAAAACCTCTGTGGCACATGCAGCATAATAATAATAACATTATTATTATTATTAATAACAATAATAATAATGCCAAAACAGATTCTTCCTCATTTATTTGTATTGCATTTTCTCCGTTTTTAGCCGAACCACTGTCCTTGGCTCTAACGGAACTGGTTATTATTCGACCAAAGTGCCCGATCACATATTTGGGTCTTTGGCTTCATCGCTACTCGGCCAATATCCACAACTAACTAACGTCATTTCTATTCCTCGATTTTTAAGATGCGGTTAAATGACTTTTGCTCCTGTTATAAATTAAAAATTAGGGTGCTTAACTCATCTTTATCATTTTTCAATTTATTCATCCGATTTCAAAGGAAATATATACGTTGATTTTGTGAGAGATTCCAGTAACATTTCAAACGTGGTAGAAAAGAGTTTAGTCATTTCAAGTCCACGGAAGTCAATCGTATATTTCAAATGCCCTCATCAACCGTCAGCTATTGACGAGAAAAGGCCATTATTAAAACTATTATTCAAACCCATGCGTATATTCTTCCAGGTGTATTGGCCTGTTCGTATGATATTCTGATAGAGTTCATTTATGTCACCAAGCAAGTGACGTTTCGGTATATAAGTATCCATAGGTTAGTTGTTTCAGCATTCACTTCATTTCTATCTCAACGAAAAGTGGAATCATTATTCAGAAAAATCAATTCAGTTTCAAACAGACAGATATCTCAGTTATTTTTTGTCTATTTTTCTTTTACTCACATTTCGCAGCACGTGCATCTCACTGTCATTCGCACGCAAAGGAGAAAATGCGTTTGTAAAAAGAAAACAAGATAAAATTAGAGTCGCAAAATTGAGAGCATTATTTAAAATCAGCTTACAATTCTGAACTCCGTTATGCGTTGGCCTTATCTACCAGTTTCTTGCAAGCTCAACGTGTTTGCCATTCTACCATTGTTTCAAAGAATGCGGATCCTGAGTGAAAACAGCACGAAACCGGTCGTGGTGTGTGTATGATGGAAATGCATGCAAATACGAATTTTCTCTGATATGTTCTTTCAACTATGTTAATCATCAGCATAGGCACTTGTGGAATCATTTTGAGAAAAACGAAATTTCATTGGATTTTCTTTGTTGCATGACATCATAACTGTCGAGTTGCGGCACAACGAAATATTTGAGGTTAGCGTTTCATCTGATTGGTTCAAGTCTAAGAGGTTCATCCGTAACAAGGCCACGTTGAAATGCGTTGCTTGTGGAATCTTCTATTTAAATACGCAAGCTCAATTCATTGCTGTTTATTGCTGTATAAACGTAACCTACCTGATGAGTTCAGACAGCACGAAACCGGTAGTGGGGTTTGTGTGTGTGATGGAAATGCATGCAAATGAATATTTTGGTAACCAGATTTAATTCTGTGTATTTCAGGTGGCGCGTATGCATTGAATAGCATCACACCATCTGACTACTGTGTATGATTTGTTTAAAATGAGCGAATGTCGGTTGAATGTTATTCGCTTTTCTCGGATATTTTTGTAAGTCTGTTTAGGTTCCCTATGTTATTTTACCTTTCGAATTCCAGTTCAGTGCTTGACTTGTGATGCTGTCGAATGGTTTGTGGAGCGCATGCCCGATGGTACATCGTCCGGGTTTTCCCATCGTTTAGCGAGGTTCCACTGAATGCCACTTTAACTGTTCTATGTAGTTATCTTTATTATCCAGTTCACGATTATAAGAAAGGCGATTGACCGCAAGGTGCATCGTTGTATCACATGGATTCTTCACTGTTGACGGGTGTCAGCATCTTGCTGTCAATAATCTGCCATTATGCTAATTCATGACTGGATTATAATGATAATCTTCTGAGGTATTCTATGGTGCACTGCTGATGTTGTCGAAGACGTTTTTATGTCAACCTAGGTGATGAACATGGGTGACTGTCATTCAGTGACAAATTTCAGCATAACCTGCACGTCTTAATTTATAACTGAATGAGGTTGAATTCGGAGCTTAATAAAGCATTTATGCAAACTATGTACCAATGGAAATAAGTTCAGATTAACGGTGCATTTCGAAACGCTTTAAAGTTAACCAACATCTTGAACTCGCCAAATCGTGACACTAATAGTTTACAGTTCTTTTAAAGTGCCTGTAGTAAAATGCACTCAACCTTTCGCAAGCGTGATAAACCTATCAGATTGACTGCTCTAGCATATTAATTAACTTTCGATGGGAAAGCATTTCAGCTCCGTAGGAAAGAAAACAGCATTAATTATTAGTATTGAGAATACCTATGAACAGACATTAAAATTTTGTGGTATTTCTAAAATGTTTATTTGCTATTATCAAATCACCACGTCTATAAGTGCAAAAAACTAAACCTTATAACACCACGGGAATATTGAACAATTATCACTCAATTTATTACAATTAACTATACTGCTTAACAAAGCCAAGTCTCGTTGAACTTAACTTACTGCCTGGACGTGATGAATATTTAAAAATATGACAAAATATTTCGGTGAACAAGAAACAAGCAATTATTCAGATGGTTCTCGTACTTCAAGCACTCCGGAGAAATACTAAACATAGTATATTGTATGTATTGTATTGTAAAATAACTCTTTATCTCAAATCCCATCACAACCTCTCTCCCTCCATTATGATTTAAAGGTTTGTACGTAAATACTCAAACTTTTTTCGTATGACTGAATTGAGTCAAATATACCAGTATAACCTAATATTGACGCGGCCAGATTTAAAAGACCTTTTCGTGGATAACTTTCACAATTCCACCGGTTTAAATCGCAATAATTAGATCTTGATTTGCAATCTTTCTGTGTATTGCTTGTTAATTCAACAACAAATCTATACGATACATGCAATTCTGGTGTAACATTTGTAGTCATTTATCATTCTACGGTTGAACCTCTTCTTTGAATCATTTGGTAACCACCGGCGGATATTATCCAGATAAATCCTGATGTTGACGCACGTCGTAAAAGCAACTCCGTATTTGTCTTTAGGTTCATTTTGCGCAGCGAAAATTCTGGACCCACTTTTTTAACTTCCAGTTCCCGAATAGCAAGTGTTGAGTTCAACACGTTACTGAATTCGTCTGCTAGTGACCAAACTATGATGGATTTCAACAGACTGCGCTGATTCAATATCACCGTGATTTAAGTTTCGAATTATTAATTCTTGCTGGGAATTTTCCGCAAATTATCAGCAAAGTGCTGCTCATGGTTACCCGTTTCAACCCCTTGGCACTTAGTTTTGATTGGTGGTCGCACTTTTGCTTGTAGAGCATGTCTGGTTTGATTGACAGACTAGCGGAGTGACATTCAATTTACTCATGTCAAAATTGTGGTGTGTAATTTCCACCTCCTCGTCGCAGAAGGCGCGTTTGTTGTGAGTGTGTGTCTACAGACGAAGGGACAACAGATGTGCGGACGTGGACATCATCCGCGATGGAGGAACAGCGCACGATCGCTTGGCGTTGAGCTCTTTTATTTGAACAGGATAATTGTTTGGGGATTTCAATTAAATTTCATTATGAAATTGATTGCAATTAGCAGGGGAAGCGACGAGGTGGTGTGGCTTATCATCCAAAATCGGAAATCTCGGTGAAATCGCACATGCAATTTGTTTGAAGATTTCGGTTATTCGGGTTAAAATTTCGCCATCTAAAGAAATGGATGTTAAGCCGAACGTAAAAATTGACGCTTAAATTGGTAAAAATAGATAAACAATATATTGAGAAAGGTTTATGATCCATGGGGCAGTCATATTCATGAGAAAGATATTCGGTTATCAACGGTTAGATCAGTTTATTGGTAACGTTTCGCTTCTAACGCAAAGTCTCAGTCAGATAAAAGTTATCAGTACGAATAGAAATGGAGTTTTGAGTGTGTTGACCGACCGATCCTTAGTTGCCTATGGATTGCATTGACCATGGTGGGTGCTGAGCTAGTTAGGATATACAAGCGACAGTAAGATCAGTTGATGCCCCTGCATGCTGCGTAATCCCTTAATTGTTTTGGTTGTCTACGGGTGGGATCAACATCCGAAGACCTATGAGTCTGCTTGTATAATCGATGCGCTGACTAGAGGATATGTGGATATATCCCCCCCATCCACTTAGTTTACCGTATTCCTACCTCTCTCTGTAAGTTCAAACGTCTCGGCGTGAATTCGTTCCATATATGGTTAAACACCCCGCCATATCACTTCTACGTTTTTAGGATGAACGCTATGACCTGTGTCTAGCACGAGTTCCAGCAGGACTGGATATCTGTTCAGTGATTGATATTCACTGGAATTGCGTGGCTACTTCCCGTGTTGGAAGCGATAAGTAAAAAATCATACGTACAAACTTTCGTTTTCATACCTCGTACACTTCAGAGCCTTATGATTATTAAGACTAAAGTTGAATACCTATGCTCCTTAAACTGGCTCTAACGGAATATTACAATTGATGATTCAAATTAACGAGGACTGAGATATTACGCATAGCGCAGAAATCAGCCAGTTGACTTTAATTGCAATTCCAATTGAGCGATTTCACGAAAATGTTTAGAGTTGGTGGAGTTAAACGAAACAAATCACAGAAAAATGCACTAGATTAGCATTAGGTCAGTGAAATTATCTACAAGCTGAAATGATAGTAAACGTGCTGAAAAATTGAAGTAACAGCGGGACTGTCCGAATCGCACAAACTGTTGCTATAACACCGATTACGTTCGACTAGAAAATGTAATATAGAGATAAGAAGATTACGAGCAGTCGGCACCGTATTAGTTGAAAAAGTTGTAAAAATTCAAACATGAAATCCACCATTACACAAGATTTGCGCAACCGAAATTCTAAGACCAAAACTGAACGAACACTTGGGACCAAGCATCACCAAGAAGTTAATGAATCATTGCATCTCTAAATATCCTATTCATCATAGGCTCTAAGGTATAATTTTTGGTCATAACTTGTCAATTAATTACTGAAATTCAGTAATCGCACATTAAATTGAATTTCCTCATTTTCTTTCAAACAATCAAAAATTCAGTGATTTTGATGATTTGGTTTCGCAGATCGTGAGCACAAGTACACATGAAAAAAATTCGGAACACGATTTTAACTCACTACATTTTTTATCAAACCAAAGATGTAGTAAAGTCGGGAAATTATGCTGTTTCATCCCAGTTTTAGTACTCTACTCTTCACTGTTTTAGAGTTCACCAAATTTGATAAGATACTCGTCGTTAACTGCGCGTGAGTAAGGTGACACGTGTTGTGGACAGTGCTTTGGTAATTTTTTTGGTTTTGAGAGACACTTTTTCGACTAAGGTTGTTGCATAAAGCATGGCCGATTATTAAATACCCTTGTTTGTGTCTTAGTAAGGGCCCCTTGCTCAAACTAGGCAACTAACGATTTTCAAAACAGTAGTCGAGAAGAAACTAGTTAAAGTATCAATATTTCTCGACATTGGTTTTACTTTTACAGAAAAAGTTTAAAGAGATTATATTCAGCCTGTGTCTGAGACAGCTGCAATACCATCCTCTCGGACTGTTTGATTGCTGTTGTGGTTAGAAGTAAATATAATGAATAAACATTAGTGCAGTTATGAAATTTTAAATTAGTTTCAATGAAAAACTTTCATTCTTTGTCACTTTCATTGAATTACGCTTCGAGAGAGGCGTGATAATTCTCGATGTAATTTACCTCCGAAATCTGCCACTCTCATACATTTCTGTTTTCCGTACTGCATTCATGATCTGAATTCTGAGCAAATGACGATTGTAACGTATTTATTTTGTCCTGTTGTGTAATTGCTAAGTGCTTAATTAGTCGACATGTTATGAACAAAAATTAGATCATGGTTGGCACTGCAGACTACGTTCAAACATCTGCTATGAGATTACTCAAATAGTTGAAAACAAATAAATCCATAGCTCGCACACTATTGATGAAAAAATGTCATTCTTTTCAGATCGCAAACAGTTTCATGGTAGAAGCTTGAAAATATTAACAAAGGATTTGACATTGATTGCTGATAAAGCATTAGATTTTTTCATGAGACAGTAAATTGCTATAAAAAGGAAGGCGCTTTCAATAGAACTTTGTGCAGAGGCAATCTGTCTTTTCGAAAGCATGCAAAAAAGGAATCACCTTAAGGATTCCACCAAACAAGTACGAACACAGTAATGTATTAAATAAAATCTTCCAAATTTTGATAGAACAATTATTGTGGTAAAACTTGCCAGCGGCAAGAGGCCTAAGCTGTTTGAAAGTTCCACCGACAGTTATTGTAGTATAGCAAAGGAGCTGTATAAGTTGAACGAAATCACTGTAAGTGTTATAGTGGATAAGTGACTGTTAGGATGGCACCCTCCTAACGAATAAAACAAGCCAGCTCATCTGATCTACCAAAGTCGCAACGGAGAGAAGTTGTTGCTGGGTAAGCCTTGTTGTACCTTGACAACAAACCCCATCTGCACTAAGTCCAATTTCAAATTGTCTGACTCGCCCTTGTCAACCAACTTCCGTCGTTCCCACTATGCACCTTCCCACGATTATGGTGTTCACTGTTGTTGCCATATAAATATAAACCATGTAAACGGTCGAACGCACACACTGGGCGCTTGGACCTTGGACTCCCGATCAACGTTCCATTCGGTCTTGTTCTGTTTTCCTGGCTGTTGGGTTAAGGAAAACGCATAGATTGATAGAACGCAACGACAGTCTCTGCTGCAATATCGACGATACATCCATGATAACGGTGACCACCTCCATTATTTGTGGATTGTCACAACGAATTCGCCAGCCCACGAAGGTGCTCAGGCCAAGTCAATAGAATCGCTGCTCACAGCATAGGTTCAGCAAAGCACTCACATTTTGGATTCGTAGTCATCAAACTTTCGAGAAGAACAGTGCCCATTTAAAACCACAGCGCCGAAATATTGTATATGGTTTGAATTAAACTGTTGCAAGGATAATTAAACACGATCTCGCTGTCTCCGCCCGATGAAGGCAAATATCCAGAAACCGGTTATGAAGTGTAAGTGGTGGGTATTCGAGTGTCGGAATACATTGGTAAGAATTTGATTCATTAAATAATGGCATTAAAACGCTTAAAATGACAACCCTCCTGAAAGCAGAGATATTTACGAGAAAAAAATCAGTGAATGAACGATATACAAATCATCCAGGCCAAACAGGCTTAACATGGTGAAACCTTTAAATGATCCGGTTACAACGAAATCCCTGGACAAATAATTTCGAATCGGCAATTGGCAAGGGAACACCGACATTCGTTTATAAGCTATTAACATGTATCTGTAGTATTTGATGTGTATAATAAAAGTTTGACGAAGTGGTATTCTCATGGAATGAAGAGGTTATAGCACGTTTTTTGGTAACGTTTCGCTTCTGAACACAGAAGCTTCGTCAGACCAAGAGTGTCGGTTCAGGTTTAAATGGCATTTTCTTGACCAATCCTGAGTTCCCTAAGCTAGACAGGGAGACCAAGATAATTGATCACCCCCCTAATTGCTGTGTTCATTCCTAATTGTTTATTAAGTGTACAGGTGTGAATAGCGTCTGTTGACACACTGCTTACGTAATCATTTGGTGTTATTTTCGTTAAGGTTTATCCGCTGCAGAACGGAACGCCAAATTTTTAGATATCCACCTGTACACTTAAGAAACAATTAGGGATGAACACAGAAATCAGGGGTGTGATCAATTATCTTGATCTCACCTGTCTAGCTTAGAGAACTCCGGGTTGGTCAAGAGTATGCCATTCAAACTTGAACACTGCTCGTACCGACGCCCTTGGTCTGACGAAGTTTCTGTGTTCAGAAGCGAAACGTTACCAAAAACTTACTATAACCGATTCATTGCAAACTATATTTTCATGATTATGGACTCCCGATCGGTCTCGAATATTTTCAAATACCTTGCTGGTATTCTCTTGTGTTGTGGAGTTAGACATGAACGCGTAACGTGCGATGTATTGGCGTGTGATAGATTGACCTCAAGCTTGAGTCTGACGCAATAGACATGCAGACAGAAGAATTCGGGTGAAGTGGATAACTTTCAAACTATCAATTTTTCCTCCATATCGGGGTCAACAACGTAACAGACACTTGAAACGGATACGCGTGTTGACATCGATTCACGTGACCTTCATACGCGATCAGAAGCGGAATTCTCCGAGAATTGACGTATGGCGTAGCTTGGGCAACGACACCAGCTGTAGACATTTTAAAATGCGGGCATATTTGTTAGTCAGACATATTGGATGCACGCTTAAAGACGACTAAACTCCGCATAATTTTTCAGACTTTCGCTTACGCATAAGTCAAGATCTTTCTCAAATATAGTACACTCCGGTATTCGACAGACATGAATCCATGGGAAATGGATTTAATTGCTTCTTTGTATTATTTTACATTTGGTGGTAGTAACACTTTTTGGCATTCATGATAGCCATATTGGGCAGTCTGTTAAACAGTTTTATGTAGATGGGTTGAAATGTTGCTGCTTTTATCAAACATTCTTTTCACCTTTCCGCCCTTGATCTGATCGTGCTCCTTTGTTGGTCGCAATAGCATCGGAGACTTATTAGCATAAAATTCTGGATTGTTTTGTAGAAATCAACTCTTTCTTTGCACCAAGCTAATTTTTCGTTTATGGTTTATGTGTATTACGAGCATTATATTTCCAATATTTTCTGAAGTGGTGCACATTAACCCTATACATATGAATACTTCAAATAACCATTTAAATGATTGCCCGGTGTAACTATCAGATTTGTTCCACAGTATTGGTCAGAGCAACCAACTTGTCCTTCTCGCTGTTTCGTAATTCAATTTCATGTATGCCCGCAATACACTGCGCTACGTTCCAGACAAGCGACGGGGACATGTCCATTTCTGACCAATCAACGCACGCCGCCGCGACACGTTTGGTCAGTTACGTGACACGTGCAATGGGAGAAAAGGTGCGGGAGTATCTCTTGGGATAATTTCCAATTCCAATTCACTCACTGCAAGTACCACCAGTTGCAAATCCTCTATTTTGTTTGTTTTGCTCCTAGTGGTACTAATCTCAGCATCAATAAATAAGATACCTATCGGTCGGCTTAGGTTAATGCAGGACAATATTGAGTTTAAAGTAAGTCAATGTTTAGTTTTCGTTTAAAACCAACACAAAATTCACCAGCTGTTTTGATACCCCTGTGCTATGCTTTTATATACTCCTACCGTTTCATAATATTTGTAAATATCAGACAAAGGAAACGCACTCAGAGGCAAAGGAAATTTCGGTTGAATAACACACAATTAATTCGAAGTAAACGCCAATTTGTCATATTTTCACCATTCGCGTTTATTATTATGATTATTATTACTATTATTATTATATTTTAAGAGCTTCTTTCCGTGCAATATATACACGATTTTTAACTCGGTGGGATGCATTTATGCGCATTTATGCTTACCACTGATACATCCATCAAAATCTTCGCTTACATCTAGCTTGTGTATCAAGCTGTCTTGTACTATGACGAAGTAGCTTCTTTTTTAAAGATGGACACATTCTTCAATTCGGCGATTCTTTGATAACGCGACTGTCACAGAAGGATTTGCTTGTTTGTGCGTCAAATCAAACGTCCACTCACTCGAATCGAATTCTTCCAGGACACTTGATTATTATCTCCAAACTGCTACATATATGTAATTATTTCCCATCAGACCTTTCATTCATTCTTTCATTCAGTGTAATAGTTGCGATTTATTACATCCGTATGTTTGACTTTGTACAAAAAAGAAAGCCAAATATATAAATTAACAAAGTTTGGTGAGCATCAGTCAAACTGGAGATAATCCAAGTTACGCTCCATTTATGATTTCGGAGAAAACGAATTTTTAATGTGGAGGAAATTGTGCATACAAGTTTCCAGGTTCTCGTTTACAGGAATTTTCTGAGCCAAAATATTCACCAAGCCTTTCTGAAACGCGCTAGTTTGAAATGAGCGGTTGTCTAAAGTTATTTTCCACAGCATCGTTACAAATTCCTAATTGTTTCCCATGCAACACTACAATTTTTTAACTTTATTCTGTCATCTATCATAAATAAACGAGTAGTTAACGGCACCAAATTATTCCAAATTTATTTGATGCCAATCTGAACACTTGCAGGACGCGGCTCTTGATACTTCCACCGGGTTGGATCTAAAAAGCTTCCAGTGTTCATGTTTTTATTTATATTATATGATTTAATTTTAGGCATATTTATATTTGTTAAGAGAGAACTTGATTATTTGTAACGAAAGCGTGCTTAAACACTCTACCCTCAAGAAATATGGTTGTGCTATGCATAGCAGTAATTTGGTAGGCTGAGAGAAAAGTTTTACTACCATAATCTGTATATTATTTTTAGAGTTTTATCGCACTACGCGTTCCGTTATGTTTTCAATCATCACTCAGGAAAGCCTGATGCGCTTCTGACTTATGGATTTTTATATGGAAAGCGATTTTGAAAGGTATAAAACCTGGATATACGAAACTTGTAAAAAAGCGTTTCGACATTAGAAAAACCTGGTATTCTTTCAAATTGATTGAAACGGAGATATCCATTTCAAATATGAATTTGATAAGGAACGATTTACAGAGAATTGGTGGCGGCGTTG